>PVLA01011420.1:0-53342 GCA_004027455.1 Hydrochoerus hydrochaeris | reverse complement strand
TTACCCAAGTGATGGAGAGAGAGAGAGAGAGAGAGAGAGAGAGAGAGAGAGAGAGAGAGAGAGAGAGAACAGAGACAGAAACAGAAACAGAAACAGAAACAGAGAGAGAGAGAGGGAGAGGGAGAGAGAGAGAGAGAGAGAGAGAGAGAGAGAGAGAGAGAGAGAGAGAGAGAGAGAACAGAGACAGAAACAGAAACAGAAACAGAAAGAGGGAGAGAGAGAGAGAGAGAGAGAGAGAGAGAGAGAGAGCAGGAGTGGCAATCTGGGTTGGATCCAACTAACAAAGGAAGTTAGCAATCTTCAGAAAATGTGAGAAGATGGAGATAACTCTATTTATAGAATTTATCTTTGGGAAAATACTGTATTAGTTACATGCTGTTAAGGCAAAGGCCAGGTTTAGGTGGTACCTAAGCTGCCTTCAAAATCATGCACGCGGTTCACTCCATGCCTTTGGGTTTCTGAGTGGATTTTGGCAGAAGTTTTCACAGTGCTCAGCTTCTCACCCTCCTGAATGCCCAGCAGGGCTTACAGAACATAGCACAGGGCTCCTGATCGTCCACCTTGCTGCCACACTCACATGGCTCGTGCAAACCCGTGCAGTTCTTGTCCAGGCCTCTTCCTGTTTGGGTTACATTCATCAGAACCAAGGCAGTAGTTCTGGAGCTCTGATTTACTGGGCATCTGTTTCTTTTAGTAAATGGTGGAAAACAAATTGGGTCTGCAGTATCAGGCAGTTTTTCATTACAAGTTCTGACTGCGTTCTCCTTCTTGTTGTTACCTTGTGACTTTAGAAAACAACAGAAGTAATTACTTGCAAAGAATAAAAACAACACAAGCAGTAACTGTTAATTAGGCACGTAAGCCCATCTAATTATATGGGCTTTCGCAAGTGCAGTGTTTACCTGCTGACCCTTGCTTTTTAGGTGGTACCTCTCGGAGATGGCTGGTCAGAATCACAGTCTTCCTGCTTTTCTGAAACCCTGAGATCGGTGATGTTCCCTCTGTGGGTGCCACTCCATCCTTCTCTTTTGCTCTCCAGCATCATGTTTTCAGGCTCATCATGAGTTAGGGTTAATTATGATCAAGTGTAGGTTTGCTGTCCTCTGTCCAAATGCACAGCCCTCCTTGTGAATCCTGCTGTTTGCTTTGCATTGTCAGGTGTGGAGGTCCCTTGTCCCACACTGTATGTGACTTAGCTCATTTCTTCTTTTGAGCTATTGTGCACTTCTCAAGGCCGCACTTTCTTTTTAGTGATCTATGCTAATGGTTGCTCTTAGGCTTTCTGAAATTACTAAGGCAATGACTTGTCAAACTTTCTTGTCTACAACCCACAGAAAGAAATTCATTTTATATTGTGCCCACCAAACACCCACCCATACACACACACACACACACACACACACACACACACACACACATTTATGTAACTGAAATGGAAGCTTCTTGGAACAATCACCACCCTTACTGCACAAGATAAAGTTTTGATTTTCTCTTTCCCTTTCCTTCCTTTCTCTTCCCCCCTTCCCATTCCTTTCAATTCCATTTCTAAAAACAAAAATGATTTCTCAAATCACTGATGAGTCAGGACTCACAGTGTGAAAAACATTGCTCTAAGGCTAGCCCTTTTGCAAGGTGCTCAAAGCAAAGCAATATCTCTAGTTCCATTTCCGGTCTTCTAGGGACACATTTCTTCCAGCTGTAAGAGGAGTGACTGCTTAGGTGATGTGATTTCTTCTCGTTAGGCCTCTGGTTTCTGTGACATCTATGTGATTCCACTGACTCCTTTCTAATCACCAGCTGGGAAGAAACTATTCACATATTCCTTCAAAGAAAATGGTTAAGTTTCTCAGAGAGGTCATTTGAAAAACAGTATTCACAGAAAACCAGGACTTGACATGCTATTTTCCTGATGGGTTGTTTTTTGGCCTTAAACTCATAGGTATATTTCTTATTTATTTATTTAGAAGCAAGGTCTTGCTGTGTAGTTCAGGCTAGCCTAGAACTCACTATGTAACTGAGGCTGGCCTTGAACTCAGTAATCGTGCCTTAGCTTCTGGAGTGCTGGGATTATAGTTGTGCATCACTGCATCCAGATTCATAGGTATTATTTAATAGTCAAATGCTTTTTGCTTAATATTTTCTGATAATTATTGGAACATCTCATAATCATTAAAATTTAGTCATACCAGTTATTTACAAAACCAAAGTTGACAAAAATCTAATTTCAAGCGGTTAGTCAGCAAGTATTTCTCAGTCCTGTTTGCCTTCTCATCAGATTTGTAAATCTGATAGGTTCTTGGAAGTTTGTTGCTTTTCTTCATCAGCTTCTTCATACACGCCAAAGGTCAATGTTCTCAGTAATTTGAGCTTTATCATACTTAAGAAGATTAGAGAAACTACCAAGGTTTTACTATGACAGGAGCTGCCACTGTCCTCCCAAAGTGCATCCCCCTTTTCTCTCTGTAAAAGAATCTTGATTTTGTTCAGAGCTGCAATAAGCCCAGTTGAAAACATTTGTTTATTCTGTTTCCTTGCTCCTGTGTTGATCATGTGACATGTTCTGGCCAATTAGAAAAGAGGAGAGGGTTTCTGGGACAGCTTTTGCTTTCCCGAAACAGGAGCGGCTGCTTGGGGGATGTTCAACAGCCATCTTGTAACTGCAATGTAACAAAGGTGAGGATGAGATCTACTAATTAAAAGTCACAAGCAGATACACCAACAGTGCCTGCATGGACGTGGTGGCTCACACCTGTAATCCCAGTACTACGAAGGCTGATGCAGGAGAAATGCAAGTTTGATCTCAACCTGGGCAATTTAGCAGTTTAGTGAGATCCAGCCTCAAAATAAAAATTAAAAAAAGGGTTGGGGGTGTAGCTCAGTGTGAATGTCCTGGGTTAAGTTAAATCCCCGGTACCAGGAAAAAAAATGAACAGAAAAGAGTTTCTTTGTCTATTTGAGATTTGTGGTTATGTGAGGAAAACATGAAGCCCTTTTTTAGACCTAGTTTCCCCTTGATTTATAATCAAACACTCACACAAACAATCCCCCTTCCGATTTTTGAATTTTGCATCTGTCTCTTCTTTGATGGAACTTTGATAACGACAAATTATTATGATAATCACTCCCAGTGTCACTAATTAGAGTCAAAGCTATTTTGGAATAATTACTAATGAAAGTACGCTGGTTTACTCCATATTACATCTAAGTGTGAGAAGCGCCTTGCCCAAACTATCCCAACAGAGTTGAAGTCCTTTGAGAATTGTTTTTCAGTTATTCCCCACCCCCCAACATGGTCTAGATGTTAACTAGCCATGGCTTTGCAGAGAATAGGAATGATTCCTTGCTCTGTCTTTAATGGTTAATTTGAGATTGTTTTTCTACTCAAGTTTAGATTGTTTGAATGTCCTGGATCTGAAAAAGCAAATTTGAAGTTTTAAATAGTTTTTCCTGATTTGGAGAGTCCTTCTGTGATGATTAATCTCAATTGTCAAATTAATTGGATAACAAAAGCCTAGACAGGTGATTGGTTTGGAAGGGTGCTGAGTGTGGAAGTTTACCTCTGAATGGGCTGTTACAAGGCAGGGCTTAGTTAGAGGAAATAGGTCATTGAGGGCATGATTTGTAGAGTCTGATTTTTATGGGGGTTCTTCCTGGCTGTTGAGAGGTGAACATGTTTCTTCTACATGCCCTTCTGCCTTGAGAACCAGCTGATCGTGGACTGAACCCTCTGAATCCAGGAGCCAAAATAATTTCATCTACCTTTCAGTTATGTGTGCCAGGTATATTTATCTCAGGAATCAAAAGGTGACTAACACAACTATGTGATATTATATAGGATAAGTAAAACACCATGTGACATCAACTTTCCTTAGAGCATGTAAGAAGCTATTTCTGCTTGGGATAAAGAAAAAGATTCAATGGATATATATATGTAAGACTCCTTCGTCAAAGCTTTATTTCTGTGATTTTCCTTTTGGGATCTGTCAGTCGACATGAAAATTTCCAGAAAAATGTGTGTCTTTTTCGTTCCTCAAGTACATTTGATTTTTGCAGGTAAGATAAGTCACATATAACAGTCAGCAACAGCACTGTCCAATAAGAATACAATGTGAACCACATATATAAGTTAAAAATTTTCAGTAGCCACATTTAGAAAGTAAAATGAAAGCAAAGTGAAATTAATTTTAGTAATGTATAAAATGTGATAGAAATAAACAATGAATGTTGAAAGAAAATATTTATTGTAGTAAGTGACATAGTGCCTTGAATCACCTTCAGAAAACTCTTTATATTGAACATACTTATCCCGTCATTCTTGTCACTTTCTGAGCTGTTCTTTGTAGCCTCTTTTGGAAGTGTCTTTATACAAGGCATCATCCAATCTATAGTGAATGCTGCTTAGAGCCACCCGGGAGAAAGAGGCTCATAAAAACATTACACTGTGTCTTTTTCTGTCTGTCTTGATGTTCTGAATCAATTCAAATTGTTTATGGTGATTTCTGTCAAATAAAACCTGCTGGCATGTCCTCATCCACCTTATTTCTGGGATGGGGCACCGTGCATCTTCCGGCTCTTCCCCAAAGTCAAAATGACCACAAAAGGTAATGCTTTTAATCAGCTCAGGACACCACGCAGCCATAGCTAAAGCCCCTGATGCAGATGGCCTTCCCGAGCTGCCTCAGAAAGTGGTGAGAACGGTGGGGTGCGTGTGCTCAAAGCGGGGTGGGGCGTCAAAGACCAGACTCAGAGTGTCCAGGGTGTCACGACTGTAGACAAGGGGCCGTATGTTCAAGGTTCAAGGGAATTAATAGCAATATCTTTTATTGTGTAGTACATTTAAAAAAATTTAAACATTTGCTATATTTATTTAAAACAACACAATCCACATGCCATTTAAGTCTATAAACAATGTGAAATTATTAATGGGGTATTTGCAATATCCGGTGTGTATTTCACACCTGCACCATGCCTCGCATTCACACCCCAGAGCTATTGTCGAAGGAAGCGGTGGTGCTCTTCATTCCTCGTCTGTCTGTCTGTCTGTCAGCCTGGCCACAGTGGTAGGAGCTTTTCCAGCACAGTGCCAAGGGCTCCTGGAGGTCTGTTTAGTTGGCCATTTCCCTTCATTCTTTTGTTTTAATCACAGCAGGGAGATTTTATTGAAAATGAGAGATGCTGTGGTATCACTGGTGACAACCAGGAGGGTCACACATGGAAGAGAAAATTAAGACAACCAAGATGCCTTCCTGATCTGGTAGCACCATCATTTCTTTGTAGTATAGTTAAGATGGTGTCTGTTAGCTGGGTACGGTGGCACGAATCTGTAATTTCAGCTTTTTGGGAGGCTGAGGCAGGAAGATTGCCATTTTCAAGACCAGTTTGAGCAACTTAGCAATTTAGCAAGACCCTGTCTCAAAATAAAAAAATAACAAGTAGTCTGGGGCCATAGGTCAATGAAAGTCTCTGAGTTCAATCCCCAGCACTTAAAAAAATTAGTCTTTTTCTATATATTTGCAGTAGAAATACTTTTGAGAACATTTTCCTCCAGTTAGTACTTAACAGAGAAACATAAAGCACTTTACTCACAGGTTATAGATGACATTGCGACGGGCCTGAGATTGATTCAAGGCATGCATGTGACAGTGTGTGTTAGAGAAGAAATGTCAGACTGGCTGAGTCTTTAAGTTCCCACTGCAGCTGTAGTGCTGAGGTCCTGAAGACTCCGTCAGTGAGCTGGGAGGAAACCAACTCACAGAAGGTGATGGGAGCAGGGCTGGGCGGAGAAGACTCGATTTTAACTCTAGCTCTGGCCCTTTTTAGCTGCAGGACCAGAGACACGGTCCCAGTCCTCCTTCTCCCACGAGGATAGAACAACATCCTGTCTGTCTTGAAGCTAGGATTGTGTACCTTTGGGGGTCAGATGCCACTTTCCTTTTGCATTTCCAGAGCCTCTTGCGTATACAAGGGGTGGTATATATATATATATATATATATATATATATATATATATATGAATGATAATATTTACCCTTCATACAGTTCAGTGGCACAAGTTGCGTGGCCATCATTTCCTCTCCTCTTGTGAAGATGACCACAGAGACCACCGACCATATCTTATAACTTGCTCAAAGTCACACTGAGTTCTCAAACATATATTCTCCACCGGGGCAGGGTTTCCTAGAGTTTAGAAGGCCCCCTTCTTCACGTGCTGACTCAAATGTTGGAAAGAATAATGAAATTGGGGACATAAAGTATACCATTCATTGCATCAATGTGTTCATTCCCTGAACATGTACCGGGTACTTACGATGGAAAGGTCTCATGTAAGAACTTGGGCCAAGAGACTCTCAGTTGCTTCTTACAGCAGCCCCATTAGTATTTGGTTGACACTGCTGTTTTAGTTATACATGTTTGCAGTACATAAGGGTTGCACTTATCCCGGGGAGTTAGAGCCTGACATAATCCATCTTAATTCTTTTTCATTCCCTCTTATTCCTATCCCTCCTTGCTCCTTCTAACTCATGGTCCCCTTCCCATTTGCAAAAGCTCTAGTTCCATTTTTTTCTTTAATTCTTTTTTTCCCATTCTCTTTCCCTTCTTCCCTCCCTCTCCCATCTCTTACTCCTCTTCCCATCTGTAAAAGATCTCCCTAGTTTCTATTATTTACCTTCCATTTTGCTCTTTCTTTGTATTTTGGGCTTCTCATATAAGAGAAACCATGAAGCGTTCAAGCTTGTGCGTCTGATTTATTTAATTTATTATGGTCTCAAGGTACCGCCATTTACCTGTGAATGCCTTGAGTTTATCCAGTTTATACACAGTAGAAGTCTTCTTTTGTGTCTTCATGTGAACAAAAAGACTGTAAATGTTGGTGCCATCCAACGGAAAGGCGGGCTCATGAAAGCATAATGGTGCTTCCTCATCTAGATTATTCCCTGCTCACATGCTGTGTGGCTTCTGGCTCTTCCTCAAGGTCAAATAGACCATGCAAAGTACACATTTTTAGTTGACTCAGGACCCTGAGGCAGCTGTGACAGCCCAATGACAGGCACTCAGAGAAGAAGAGCTCTAGAACTGCTTCAGGAAGTGGCAAGAGTGACGGCAAGTGTGTTTGAAATGGGGGGCAGTATTTTGAGGGAGCTTAATGGCAATCATTGTGATTTTTACTGTAATATTTTTTGTTTGTTTTTTGAGACAGGGTCTTGCTCTGTAGGCCGGGATGGCCTTGAACTCATGGCAATCCTCCAGCCTCAGTCTCCCAAGTTCTGTGATTACAGGTGTGTGCCCCTATGCCTGGCTTGTAATAAATTTTTAAAAGAGGCTTTAAAATTCACCATATTAGAAAAAAATCACACCTTGTGCTTGAATGCCAGTGGCCAGATGGGACTTACTGAATGAATATATCAAACAAAATGATTTATATGGAATTACTTATACACCTCGCAATATAATGCTAGTATAAAGTATTTTCTTATTCTGTGTTTTACCAAGGCTAATCCCGTGCTGCAATTGTGTAACTTCAAACACAGGGCTTTTTTTCCCCTCTTAAAAACAAATCTTCAAGGGAAGAACACAGAGAAAAAGAAAATAGCTTTGAAATTGGGGTTATTTTAAGCCTCTGAGAGTGACAGTGTGAAGAACAATTTGAGGTAAAAAATATGGTTTGTGGTCATATTTCATAAAGTGAGGAGAGTGTTTTTGTGTGTGTGTGTATGTGCTTTTATTTCAAAACTAAGTGAAAAAGATACCTATTGGAAGAAATGCTCTGTTATTACACTCACATAACAATGGATCCAGTAACTCAGCGTAAACTGGCAAGGTGGCCTATTAGCAGTCCTTGGGGGACCGCATTAATGAGCAGATAAGAGTGATTTGTGGTTAGCACATTCATTGTTCCTATTTGACACTGTACATCAGTCATTCGGCCCATTTTTCAGAGACCCACTTGAATGGTCTGAACCCATGACCTTCCTGAAAGTCTAGCCACACAGCTCCAGCAGGAGCATCAGTGACTGCTCAGCTAGAGGGCATTTATTTGATTCTCCATCTCAGGGCGTGAGTCCCCTTAAGCCAAGACTAACAGCTGTGTGTCCTTGCAGCAGGCTGTGAACACTTCACACCATCACCAGGTTATGTTTCAAATTGGTTGAGATCATTTGGGGTTTACTTGTCTTCTCATGAATGCAGAAACTGAAGTGCAAGTTTATTAAGAAGACGTACTTTTAAAAAGAGGGTAACTGTGAAGTAATGATTGTGGTAATCATTTCACAATACATGTGTAAATCTACACATCACATTTTAAGCCGGGCTGGTGGTGCACGCCTATAATTGCAGCACTCAGGAGACTGAGGCAGGAGGGTTGCTGTGAGTTTGAGGCCAGCCTGGGCTACATAGTGAATTCAAGGGCAGCCTGAACTGCATAGTGAGACTGCATAGTGAGAAAAACAAAAGAGCACATTTATACCATAAATGTATGCAATTTTCATTTGCCTGTCATAGCTCAATCAAAGTTGGAAGCATTAGAAAGAAAGAATGTGTCAGAATGCAGGGAGGTTCCCACAGGATCAATGTCTCGATAGGCAAACTGTGTAGACCTTGCGTGTCAGCTGTGTGAACGGCAGAACACTCTTCTCTCCTGTACTTAGGCACGCAGAAAGTGGGACCTTGCAGAGAGGAGCGGGAACAGACTGACTAAATCTCTTCCCTTTGTTGGTTAAGATGGACTCCCTAAGGACTTGTAACAGAAATCATTCCAACTTAGTCTTGTTGCCTTGTGGACATGAAATTAGTAGAAATGCACTTCAAAGCATCATTCAGAGGTATCACCACCATGTATGGTTACTTCTAATACAAACTTTATTCAAATTTATGGTTTTTTTTTTTTTTTTTTTTTTAAGGAGGAAAGTGTATTTAGCTCACAGTTTGTAGAGGTTTTGGTCTGTAGCTGGCTGGCTCCAATGTAGAGTGAGCTGCCTGGTAGAGGAGAAACAGCTTGTGGCTGGGTAGACAGGAGGCACAAAGCCTTGAATTTATGTTTTATTGTAATGTTGCTAAATGTCAGAAGCATAAGCCAGAGATAAAAGCTTTTTTTTTCTTTTTTATGAGCTACAGTGTCTCACTCTTGCTCAGGTTGGCTCTAACCTCTGTACTGAAGCAGCAACCCTCCTGCCTCAGCTTCCTGAGTAGTTGGGACTATAGGTGCCCACCACCATGCCCAGCCCCCCAAACAGCTTAAGGTATCTATGTGAAGAGCTCTGTTCCGCAGAGGCTACCAACGTAGGCGTCTCATGGTGTTGGCGGCATAGCAGCAGCACAGGGAGTTCTGTGCTATTTTCTGCCCGCTGTTCAGTTTCCCTGGTGACTTCTCCATGTGATGATGACAAGGATGAGAGTTGCCATCATCTGAGCAAAGAGCGAGTAGCACTGTCTCACTAGAGCTGCAATAGTCACGTGAGGTGGCAGCTATCATTTGCATTTTACAGACACAGCAGGGGAGGAACACTCACTGTCCAAGATCAACATCCGTTATGCGGTGAAGAGGAATTAACTCCAGGTCAAGTCCAAGGCCGACTGACGCCTGCACTGACCAGGTGAGGGTTCATTCTTTCCCTGAGCTTCCCATGGGATCTACATTTCACCACCGTCCCTCATCTTCTCTGTCTCTTCTTGGAATGTCAACTTGAAGCCAATTCTACATTTACTGTAATATGCAGTGCCTGGGTTCCTGGTGGCACATGCCTGTCAGCCTAGCACTCTGGGAAGCTGAGGCAGGAGGGTCACAAGTTTGAGCCCATCTTGGGCAACTCAGCAGGTTAGTGAAACCTTGTATCAAAATTAAAAATGAAAAAGTATTGGGGATTGGCTCAGTGTGAAGACCCTGGGTTCAATCTGCACCACAAAAAGGAAAACAAAGCAAAACACCTGATTCCTATCCCTCGGGAGGCACACAAAAAAAGACTTGTTAAGTGAGTATTCTGGTCTTCTCTTTGGTGGTAGCCAGCCCCTGCTGGGAAGGATGTGAATTGGAGGCTGCCAGGAACATGTATCAAAATTAAAAGTAAACTTTTTTCATTATTTTAAATAATTCATGGCATTTCCTGAGGAAGGTCTCCTCCAGAAAAGGGCAAATTGCAAATATCATTAGGAAATTGTTCATAGTAAGCAAAGAAAGGTACTAAAGAAATGAGCCTGGCTGTGTGTTTTCCCATTTGGGGATTGACCAAAATCAGTATTTAGGCTTCTCATTTAGAATTCACCGAAATGAAAACATAATCCCAGTTAATTACTGTTCCCTAAGGTATCTGGTTGCACGATGTTTTATAAAATTAAAACCTATTAAGCACCCATTAAAAAAAACTTACTGTAGAGGCAAAACATTAAAAAAAAAAAGAGAATGGAAAAGGCAAGGGAATAACTGGAATCTAGTTGGCACCTCTAATGCCTGTTGTGTATGCCTAGATAATCCGGGACAACGAAGGTGATGAGAGTTTTGGGCTGTTAGCAAATTTCTTAGAACTAATTTCCACTAAGGGACTAAAGCAAGCAGGAAGAGCCAAAGGACAGCTTTGGGGCAGCTTCTGCTCTGCCCTGCAACTCACACCTCCTCAGAAGGGCTTGTACGGAGCAGGGGCCACTGGAGAGAGCCACAGCTGTCACTTCAGGCTCATCAGCTGGGGCTTCTACCTCTTCTTATTTCAGAGTTAATTTCTCTGGGACAGGAAAATATGAAGTTTAGATGCATGAGTGAGCAATTTAGCAAGATCCCGTCTCAAAATAAACAAGGCTGGGGCTGTAGCTCAATTCCTAGTACCTGCAAAAACAAAAAACAACAAACCAACAAAACCCCCTGTAAGCTGGGAGAAGCCAATATTAGTTCATCTTTTCTAAATGCCACGTGTGTCTGCTCCTCAATAGCTCTCAGGGATAGGAGAATGTCTGACCTAAGGTGTGTCTAGAAGGTTTTTTTTTTTTTTTTTTTCTTTTTGCTGCCTCTGGGATGGAACTCACAACCTCACGTTTACAGAGTGGGGCCTTAGCCAACTAAGCTAAACCCGGGACACAGGTGCGTCTAAATATTCAGAAACTGCACATTTGATTAATTTAGCCAACTCAGTAGAAGAAAGAACAGCGTAGCCAAACTGGGCTGACTCTGTCTCCATGGGATGTCCACAGTTTGAAGATAGCACTTTAGGTTTGGTGTGGTAGATGTTTGTCCTGGAGTCACTGAGTCCAGATACCTGGATGTGAACTTCAGTTTTGTGTCCTGCTTACTGGCTCTCTGATGATGGTAAATCACTTGGTCTAATCCCAGTCTCTTGTTGACTGGACAGCTGTGGGGCCATTTCCAACTTCTAACACGTGGTGGCTGTAGATTGGTGATACACGTTCCAGGGAAAAATTGGGAAGCTTGGTAACACACTGTGGTTTATGAAATGAAATGATTCACCAGTGAAAACCACAGACGGTAAAGCTATAAATCTCTAAGTTACCTTCTTTGGAACTACTGATGTGTGTATATTTTCATTTGTAGGAATGTGATCTGAGAAGGATCCATTGGTTGATTAAAGCAAACAGAGATTTGAGTTTTTTCAACTAGATGTTTTTGGGGAAAGGGACCTGCAACTCACAGCAATCCTCCTGTCTCAGCCTCCTGAGTACTGAGATTACTAGCATGTGCCACCATGCCTGGCTCAATGAGAATTTCTAATGGTTAGGAATTTGACTTAAATTAGTAGTATACATGTGTGAATTTAAAAGGATCAAAACACTATATCTTCATATCTTTCCTATCAGCAATAGCATATTGGTAGCAATAAAATAGGGCCTTCTGGAGGTCATGCTGGCATTTGAAGACCCTCAAAAAACTGTCTTTCTGCCATGAGATACAGAAAGTCCAAGGCTTTGTACCCAGAATTTGCTTTGACTTTTGAGTCCATCTATTACTGACTTTGCCTTCTATTCTCCACATCTCAGATGTGCCTACCAGTGCTCAAAGGCTGAATTATGAGGATTAAGTGAAACAGTGTATATAAAGTAATGTCAGGTGGAAGATGCTGGACATAATTCGGTTCTCACCTTCACCTGATTTGCAGGAACTTTTCTTCCTCTCACATTTTCTGGTTTTCATGAATTTTCAATGGAGATCCTTTATCCTGGTTAAACAATTCTGTTTTGTGACCTCTGGCTGCTACTTACTATGTACATTTTTCTGCGCAAAATGCTTTCTTCATTCTCCTTGAGTTTCAAGAGGTTATCTTTGATCCAAATTCTTCTGGGAAGGCTTCTTTTGTATCTATTGATTTGGTACCATATTTGGCTATGGAATTTGATGATGCATCACTATGTTTTTTACATACATGTGTGTGTGTGTATATATATATATATATATATATATATATATATATATACATATACATAGTCTTTTGGAGACAGGGTTTCTCTATGCTGTTCAGGCTGGCCTTGAACTCACTTTGTAGCCCAAACTGGCCTTGAACTTGCAGTAATTCTCTTGCCTCAGCCTCCTGAGTACTGTGATTACAGCTGTGCACCACCACATCTGATATTCACTTTGCAGTCTTTTCAGACTTTTAACTTTTGTGCATTGTGTATTCCCAGTGACTTTTCTAGGCAAATCTTTGCTTTGTTTTAGCCAGGCTAAATAGGAGACGTGTTCATGGAGGGCATTTGAATTGAGAGAATGCTACACATTGAGTGTTCTGGAAGGGGGCCACTCAGGATCAGGAGAAGATTCAGAAATAATTTCTGCATAAGAAAGAGTTGAGGAATTGAACGATCTGTCTCAGAGAAGAAACAAATTAGTAGGAGTATAAAATAACCTTTGTCTACAAACAGTTGACAAACTACCATGTAGATAAGGTATTGAATTCCAGCTGAAGGCGAGTAACTTGAAGGCATAAAAAGAACAACAGACACGGTTGTCCCAAGATGCATCCACAGGCAGGGCTGGAAGTCACTGGGCAGCAGCGTGGTGCGGACACTGGAGCTGCAGGTGGGTCATGGCACAGGAGGAGACTGAGGTTCCTTGTAACCCGGATGCTGTTTTTTATCCCAGACACAAAGGGCTTCTCAGTGCGTTTTGCTTGTCACATAAATGGGTGACTACTTCACACAAACCAGCATTTGGCGGGTGTTATCTGGCCAGTGTTTTCTAGGAGTCTTCAGTAAGTACTCAATGCGGTTCAACATATTTTTAAAAAATAATGCATTTTGTAGATATGTATTAAGCTGTGATAAATTCCCTTGTAGATGTGGCCCTTGATGGACACTTATGGATAAACACAAGTGACACTGTTTAGCCAGATGTAGTGGATCCTAGCACTTTGGGAGGTCAAGGCAGGAGGAGCACAAGTTCAAGTTCAGCCTGAGCAATTTAAGAGGTTGACCAAGATGCTGTCTCAAAATTAAAAACAGTTTTAAGAAGACTTGAGATAAAAAGTCTCAGTGGGAAGGCCCTGGGTTCAGTGTCCATTACCAGGGGGGAAAAAAGTGACATAATTTGCCTTCATGAGCATATATTAGGGGAAAATTAAAACAAAATCCAGATTTAATTTTTTCATAGACTAAAGATGATATGGGGGGGGAGAGAGAGAGAGAGAGAGAGAGAGAGAGAGAGAGAGAGAGAAAGAGGACAAAAGAGGAGAAGGAGAAGTCTAAGAAGAAATTGGTTGTGTCTGAATGCCTGTTTTTTCTTAAAAGTCCTGTGACCTCCTGCCACTGAGAAGCTGAGATTGCTGTGACATGTGATAGGAACCAGCTACAGCTTCTGATGGGATTCAGAATCAGTTTGAATAGCTGTGACAATATTATTCCTAGTCCTATTAAATTAGGTTCAATTTGGTCTTAATTTGTTAGTGTGAAACAAGTTTGTTTCTCTGCAGTGCTCATTTGGCTCAACACAGAGGGCAACAAAAGAATGTATGAGTCTGAGACCTTTCTTCTGGTGAAAATCAAACAAATGTTTTCATATATTATTTATTTATTTTAATTTATTTTATTTTGTGACAGGGTCATATTAAATAGCTAAATTACCCAGGTTTTGGGCTCTAATTTAGAATCTTCCTGCTTCAGTGTTCCATGTGCTGGGCTTATAGGTGTGGGCTGTCACTCTTGGTTACCTTCCTTCCTTCCTTCCTTCCTTCCTTCCTTCCTTCCTTCCTTCCTTTCTTCCTTCCCTCCTTCCCCCCTCCCTCCCTCTTTCCTTCTTTCTTTCCTTCCTTCCTTCCTTCCCTCCTTCCATCCTTCCTTTTTTCCCTCCCTCCCTCCCTCCTTTCCTTCTTTTCTCCTTCCCTTCTTCCCTTTTTCCTCCCTCATGTCTTGCTCTCTCTTTTCCTCTCTCTCTTTCTTCCTTTTCTAATACTAAAGTTTGAGTCTAGGGCTTTTGTCTTGAGCTACATCCCTGGCCCTTTTTCATTTTTTGTTTTATGTTGAGACAGAGTCTTGGTAAGTTGCTAAATTGCCCAGGCTGGGCTTGAACTTGCAGTTCTCCTACCTCAAACTCCTAGAGTGCTGGGATTACAGGTGTGCACCACCATTCTTGGTGGGCTCGCTGTATAATCTTGATTTTCCAGATTAATCTGCTGAGATAATGAAAATAAATTCATTCATGTTAGGGCTGAGAATCACATCAGATTCATGGAGAGGGGCATCAAGAAGGGACTGCTTTATCGTGACCGTGCTGGGGGTGTGATTTCTGTGCTGAGTATCATGTCCGCTCCTCTGGGCTCACGGGGTGAGTACTGGGAGTGAGCCTGCTTCCCAGGAGGTACCTGATTGGAATCTGGGCGTGTGTTAGAGCTGGGCTGGGGATCTCAGGACTCCCACTGTGCTCTTCCTTTTTATTTGGTTATCTAAGTAGCTTCTTTTCTTTAATAATAGAAAGCTAATCAATTTAGAGTTGAAATGTGTTCAGTGTTCTGTAATGCTGTTGTCTGCCAAGTTATCATTGCTTTTAGGAATGAAATCATCGATTTGCTTTCTTGGGAGTGGCAGCTGGCAGGCAAGCTGTAGCACAGGCAGACGAGGCTGTAGCTTGTCCACCCCCTCACTTCCTGCCTTTCAGGAGCCCCAGGGGCGTCCTGATACCCCCCAACCCCGTGTTCTCTTTAACATCCACCTGTTTTGAAAGAACAGCATCAACAACAACACGAAAACTTCTGGAATGTATGTAATTTGTGAAAGTGAGCAATTGAGGTTTTTTCCTTTTTTTTCTGAGACAGGGTCTTGCCTTGTAGTTCAGACTGGCTTTGAATTTGAAGCAATCCTTGAAGCCTCCTGAATGCTTGAAATTGAGATCTTTTCTCTACAAATGCAATAATATTTAAGTTAAAAGACATCTGACCCAAACCAGAAAGAGATACATTCCCAACCTGTTTTGCTGTGGCCTACCTAGAATATTATCAGGTAGTAAAATTAAGAAAGTCATCATCATCATCATCATCATCATCATCATCATCATCATTTTTTTTTACAAGCTGGCATACAACTTGCTCTTTTAAATGAAGAGGAGAAAAATGATTTCCAATGCTATTTTTACATGCCCTCCATCTCTCCATGTTAATCCACTGTCCAGTGGTCTGGGAACTGCTGAAAGATATAATTGGTTACCTCTGTCACACAACCCTCAGATCCATGGATGGGACTGGTCAACTCATGTCTGTAGGTTCCTTACCTGATTTCTTCTGTGGCTCCTGGCATAAGAACCACTGGGAAAGTCACATCCCAAAGTTGTTGGTGGTGAATTTACCTGCATGAAAGGGTGTTAGCAGATTTGTGCTAACACTTGAACCAAAGCTACATACCTGCGTGGGCACACACAGAGCACACTACCTTCCTTCCTTCCTTCCTTCCTTCCTTCCTTCCTTCCTTCCTTCCTTCCTTCCTTCCTGTCTTTCAAATGCTCCACAGAAAGAACATTTAATAGATCAATATTTTAGGACCAAATTCCTGAAAGATGTTGGCAAAAGGTTTAACTCTGTTGTGCTGGGCTGCAAATAGCTGAACAGAATTAATGGTATCTGGTCACAAGTTATGGCATCTCATGAGGGTTTGGTGGCTGCAGGCAGTGAGTTGTCTTTAAAAATCTACACTAGTGCTAAGAGTACAGCTCAACAGCACAGTGTTTATCTGGCAAGTAGAAGGTCCTGAGTACAATTCCTGGTACCACAACAAAAGCAAAAACAAAAACAAAACCAGTAAAACCCAAAAACCCCCAAAACCTTTCTACACTAGCCAGGCATGATGGTGCATGCCTGTAATATCAACACTTAGGAGGCTGAGGCAGGAGAATCACCTTGAGTTTGAGGCCAGCCTGGGTTACATAGGGAGTTCAGGGTCAGCCTGAACTACATAGGGATCCCCTGTCTCAAAAACAGAAAAGGAAAAACCAAGAAAACATCTGCACTAAACCTGATTCAGTGGTGTTTGCCTGTAATCCTAGCACTCTGGAAGGCTGAGGCAGGAGGATCACAAATTCAAGCCCAGCCTAGGTAATTTAATGACAGTGAGGCTCTGGCTAAAAAAATTTTAAAGATGGGCTGAGGAATGTAGGTCAAGTGAATGCCATCTATAGGTTTAATCCTCGATACCACACATAAGTAGAAAAGAAAAATTAGAAAAGAAAACAGCAGCAACAACCACAACAATAAAAAACCCATCAGCACTGACTGCTGGTCTCAAAGAGAACAGGGAATGACTGTAAGGGTTAGCGGACTGCCGCATGAGGACCGCGGGTTTCTCCACACAGGACACCGACGCTGTCACAGGTCCCAGGCACCAAGCAGAGCAGGCGGAATTTAGACATGGTCCACAGCACTTCCTTGGGTTTGGTGGACATGGAAGGGAGGTAGAAGAGCTGGAAGCCTCCGTGGGAGGCTCCTGAGGAAGCCTGCATCTTCTGGAGCCAGGTCTTTGGCAGTGTCAGGTGCAGTTCGGGAGGTCTCGGCCCTCAGACTTGGTGCTTTCCTCCTCCTGGCTCGAGCGGTGGAGCCGCTGATGTCAGGGGAGAGAGCGGAGGGCCTGGTGACAGCAGATGTGGCTGCTCTCTGGAATTCTTTGGAAAAAAAGTGCAGCCAGTCTGGCCTGAGAGTCACCTTGTTTTTGGATTGCTGCTAAAGGGGAGGAAGATCACCTCTGGGGGTTTGCCCAGAGCCAGCCCATTTGTGTCCTGCTTTTCTATGTCACATGTCATGGTGGTCATTCTGATTTCAACTCAGCGGTGTTTGCGTGTCTGTGTGGGTCCCTGCTGGAGAGGCGCAATGTGTTGATGAGTCGCCAGGACTGAACAGTGTGTCTACTCCCTTCTTCAGCAGTTCTCTTGTGAAATATTGGTGATGACAAAGTGTTTACTGTATCCTGTTTTCCGGCACCTTGAGTTCCTGCGAGATCATTTACCTGTTAATATGACATTATCTGTCTATTTATCCATCAGGCTATCTGTTCCCAAAGGGCCCATCAGATAGGCCCTACATGCTCTGAACTTGTGCCCAGTAGGCTTGCTACAGCTCACACAGGGCTGAGAGACCAAGTTTTATTGACAGCAATTAGCATAAAGGGAACAGGTTAATAGGCAGCACTCAAACTTCAAAATCTTTCATAGACATCGTGATCAAGCTCTTAAAAACAACTTGGGAGGAAACTGATTAAATCCCTTCTCCTCTCTCGTTCCCAACCTGCCTAGGTTTGAAGTAGAAGACACACTTTCTCTGGGACCATAGAATCCCTCATCTAATGGCATGTGTACCACTGCCTGTTCAAGTATCTAATCATTTTGCTGAAAAACTTCTATCTGTGCCAAAGCGACCAGAACAATAATGCATTGGCAGCCAGCACATTTGTGGCCCAGTCCAACTCCATGCATCACATTTTTCATGTCTACTAAAGCTGGTGGACAGCAGAAGAGAGCAGAGTGAAGGACAGAGGATAGAACACGCTCCATGGGAATGGTCCACCTTCCCAAGTAGGATGGGGCAGGATGCTGCTTCCATTCCTTGTCACCAACACTGAGCCCCATAGGAGACACACACTGAATCAAGCAATACCATCAAGAATGGCCCATGAATAGTGACCCTGGGGAGAGTTGGTTCTCTAATAATCTGGAGTTTTGCCTGCAGCTTAAAATGCAGCCATTCAGAGTACGAAACAATGGCACTGGTTTGCCTTGGTTGGTTCCAAGGAAAGGGCAGCATTGTGTCTTCCTTCTTCCTCAGACAAACCCCACGTCTTCTGTCTGTATATCTGGGTGGATCATACTCTGGCAGGGTATGTTGATTTGTAAAGAGAAAAGTTTATCTTGGCGTATAGTTTTAGAGGGTCCAGTCTGTGGAGAAGCTACCCAATGGAGGTGGCAGGGAGGGTATAGCAGAGTAAAAGCACTCACCTAATGACCAGGGAAGGAAAAGGAGAGAGCCACAGCCCCTTCCAGTATGACACCCACAATGACCCAAAGGTAAGGACCTCGCAGGAGACCCCACCTCTTCAGGTATTCGCCACCTGCCAACAGCACCAAGGCTGGGCCAGGCTTTTACACGTGGACTCTGGGGAACATTTAAGATTCAAACCATAACGGAAGGGGAAGGGGACATAGAAAGAATTAAGATGTGCTGTGTATCCTACCAACTCCCTACAATGAGTATAATCATTATATAATGCAAACATGGACTAATAACAGTAAAAATTAAAAAGATTCAAAACATAGCCCTTGGCTTTATGCTTCTGTGCCTCTTTTGCCTATCAATGTTGTCCTTTTTGGGTGTATGCTGAGGACATATACACTCAAGATGTCATGGAGGTCTTTTCCTCTCCCTGAGTTCCCTTAGCAAAGGCATGAACCTGCTATTTTCCCATTTTTTATTCCTTCATCTGCCATAAACTGTCTGATAGATGGCTTTTAGGGCAGCCTCAGGTTGTTTTATGAAATCTTTAGTCTTGTCCTCCAACTACTACATGATAACTCATTGTAGGCGGAAGGCTGCACATCCCTGATTCTTTGTGGCTTTATCCCTGTGCTTTATCCTAGCAGGGACTTGAGAGCTGTGCTGAGTTAATTTTACTGTTATTCTGTAAAGACTGATGGTAACCACACTTCCCTTTGCATCTCTTGCTCTTCTCCTGACATACTTGGTTTCAAGGAAGTGGCAGCACTGTGCGTCTTCTTTCTTTCAATTCCTGAATGTCATGGACCATTCAGTGCTAAATAAGATTGAAGATAAAAGCTTCACAGCTTTGACTAATGAATCTGTCCAGTTGCTGAAAAGCGAGGGATGCAGAACACAACCTGTCTTTTCCACACTTTGTTTGGCGGTTGATAGTTGGAAGAGAAGGATACCTGTCGATTTTTTTCTTCTATTGTAGGTTTCTCATTTTTAATCAGACTTCAAAACCACTTTCAGTATCTTTCTCTTGTGATACTTTATGCTGTTCTTCAAAAGTCTAAATAAAAAGAGTGACCATGTTTTAGCATTTAAATCCTTTAACATGAAATTAACCTAAAACTTTACCTTACTATAGCAATAGTAATAGGTCTTATTGCTCCATTAATTGAGTAATTATAATAACAGGGAAATTGAGGCACAAATGGGAGATGTTATTTTATAGTACTGTAAATCACAGGTTAAGCCTGGTCATATTCTTAAACTTCTACTACTGAAATAAAATTATTACTTTAGTTTAGGAAATTGCTGCTACAGTGCTGGCAGAGGGATGAACAAGACAGCACAGGCAAGCAGTAATTTTTGACACATAGGTTAATTTTATTATGTGCTTTATTTATTTTCAATAAAATATATAGATAATTAAAATTGAACTGGGGTGCTTTTGGATTTATAATAATTAGTGCATATGTCACACTTTATATTTTCAAACGCTTTATACACTGTTAATTACCTCTGAGTGAGGTAGTATGATTATACCCATTTTACAGATGAGCAAGCTGAACCATGATGTTCTTAAACAAATTGCCTGCAGGCTCCGAGAAAACTAGGGCAGAAGACAGGTTGAACTACAGAGCCTGTGGCATAAGCTCTGGCTTCTTTGTCTCCTTCAGACATTAATAGTCATATTGTATCTTTACTGAAGAGTAGTAGTTGATAGAGTAATGAACAGCTAAATAACTTTGTTTCTCTATTTTAAGGGATTTCCAGTAATACTTTTTTTTTTGAGTGTTAGGAATTGAACCTAAGGCTTTTACACTGAGCTATATTTGCAGCCCGTTTTATTTTTTAGTTTGAGACCAGATCTTAATAAGTCACCAAATTGCCCAGGCTAGAAATGAAGATCTTTCCTCAGCCTCCTAGCACGCTGAGATTACAGCCACCAGGCCTGGCTAATACTTTGTTTTAATAGAAGGACATCAATGTTCTTACATAATTATATTGGGAGCCGTATTCCTTGAAGGATGGAAAGCATCAGTCTCTCTGCTTTAGAGGTGGACAAATGGGCACAAAGAGCAGCAGCCCAAAATGCCAGTGAATCTGCAGCAGATCCTAAAGAGATGGGTACCAAGAGACCGCGAGCCGAACCTGGGCCTCCGACACTCATCCTCCTGACTCGGGTCTCTGTGGGCTTGCAGGAAGGGTTAGAACTGTGTATCATGACGACACCAAAAGGATCCTGACCAGCATTGCTTTGACTCCCAGAGCAAGTGCATTTAGTATTCAGTATCCTGGGAGTCACCGTTACGAAGCCTCCCACGACACAGGGACAACCCCAGTCTCTCCAGTGTGCTTCCTTTGCCAGGAAGAGTGGGGAGATACTCCTTTCTCTTAGTGATAAATTCTACTCACTTGTCTTCCACCACCTCCAAATATAAGCATCACGGAATGTACTACTTGTATTCTTTGTGCCACAACCTGTGCAGAAAGTGGTCAATCCTCTCCTTGGCTTTTGGTGTTCAACAAAGATTAAGAATGAACTTTCTTGGAAATCTCATTTTCCTGGCTTGCTCCTCCAGGTTTAGGTAGTGAGTGGAAGCATTAAGTGATAACTATGTCATCATCCAGTGGTGTCAACTGCCCCGCCTCTAGGATATATATTTGGATGTAGGCAAAATTCTAGACTGAGCCACGTTTCCAGCAGAAGATGTGAATCTTGGTCGGAGTGTGGTTGGTCTTATCTGTTCCCGGGAAGACGGGGCCACCCAAATCTTAACTGAATCAGGGATCCTTGCCTAAGGCTGCTATTTGCATTGACAGAAGCTGAGGGGCCCTTTTAATTTTCATTTTCAACACAGAAAAACCAGCATATTCTAACTGTTTTCTTACTGACTAGGCCAGAACCCGGTAACTTTTAAAGTTACCTTGAAGAGAGGCCTGAAAATAGAGCAAGGTTGCTCGCGCTCCACGGTAACTGTGCGGGACACATTAGAATGTCGTGATGGATGTGAGAGTGCCATACAAAACATGATGTCATGTGCACACGAGCAAGAGTTTTTGCCCCTCTCTGTTACAGGCTACAGGGATAAAAATCCACAGAGTGGTGCAGCGAATCTAGGGACTGCAGCGATGGTGTAGATGCATAGTTGTAAGGAACCCAGAACAAACTTGGGGTTGCAGGAGACACACCATCTCTTTGTCCTCCCTTTTGCTTCCTGGTCTGCTTTTCTAGAAAGCACTCAGGCAAAGGATGGTTCTGTTCACCTTGAAGGCTTCTCAGATGAAGAATAGAATGTCAAGGACACACACGGGTCATGAAGCGGGAGAGGAGCCTTCCATGGCCAAACAGAAATCGAGCCCTCTCTGGCAATCCGTGGCATAAGGTTTGCATTTTTAATCTTCATTTTTCACATGGAAATATCACACTTGGTGTTTTTGAGAGATACAGTGATATTGGTGCTGGTTTTACTTTCTTGGTACAAATCAAAAAGAAGTAAAAGTTACACTAAAAATAAATGGCATTTATTCCATGCATAATGCTTTCTGTGTACCAGTTTTCTTGATCCTTGCAAGAGCTCTGTGAGGCATTCATAATTCTTGTCTCATTTTACAGGTAAGGAAACCGAGGTTCAGGGTTTTTAGGTATTGATCACACATGTGCTAAGGGAAAGAGCTTCAGTAGGACTTCCGGTCATTTGGTTCTGGTTCTCTTATTACTTCACTTGGAAAGTTTTGAGTGGATGGAGCCAGACCAGCTATATTAACACCATAGAGTCTGGTACTAGTAAATTTTCAATCCTGGTTAGTTGCATTTTGCAGTAATTGTTAACTACTATACTCTGATAACCAGTTTTTATTGAGTTTGCTGCACTGATTAAAGTTAATACTATCATGGAATCATGTGAGCTCCAATTTTTCTCTTTAGAATGAATTGCTGTGGGTGCTTCCTGTCCATGCAGTGTTGATTTACCAGAGGTTGTGATTTCCACACACCCACAGCCTCGTTAACAGCTACCCTGCCGTGCTCAGCATCTGTCTGGAATCAGCAGTGTGGGAAGGAAGTAGCTCATCCTCTCTTAGGCTAACCTTTCCAACTCCTCCCCTACAATTCCATCTGGCTTCCTTGGATGGGTCGGTTGGTGCAGGTGACACATGGAACATTTGCCATAAGATACTTGTGTTCTTCGTGCCCAAAGGCAGATTGTACCAAGTGACATAAACAATATGATCTTAAATTACTCACTTTGGAGATGTGTATGCAAACAAACATAGATTTTAAGCCTCATTTGGGAGACAACATTTGAGATTCATGTTCCCTTGATTTTATCAGTAATTTATCAGATTGAGAAAATTAGTGGGATTTATTTAGCAATCACTGAGGAAAGATGGAGCCAGCACTTCTTTATCCTGGTCTGTGCTGAATAAATCATTCTTATCTTTCTGCCTAATTCTTCTATATGTAAAGCTAGCCTGCCTTGGGATACAATCCACAAATCTGGTTTTTACTACTTTGCAGGAGAATTAAGAAAACCCTGGTAGAGGGATAAGTGAATGTGTATTGTCAAACTTATGCCTAGTCATGTTTAAAGTGCTCAGCCACCAGGTAAGCTGGGCTCTATTGCTTTCTAGTTCCCAAGGTCTTGAGCCAGTGATTAGGAAACTCAGGGAAAAATAGGTCTGTGCATAGAATGGCATTTTTGTGGCCACAGTTTATTGCCTATCAATACTCATCTCTCAAAGCTCACCTTAGAGGAAGGAAGACAGGAAGGAAAGAATGGCTTAATGGTCTGTAGCACTTGCAGTTTCTGTTATTCCAAAAGATGCATTGTGACCCTCCAACCAGTTCACATGCACCAATCTTGTGTCTGGAGATAGTCTCAATGAAACATGAGTTATCTATGGAAGCATGTCTCAGGTATGGCTGCAAGAAAATTTCTTCAAAATCAAAGGGGCTTCTGGGCCAATGTTATCTCTGCTTGTGGTGGAGGCATAATTTGTATCTTGGGGTGGCAATTTTTCAGCGGTGGGCATGCATCTATTGAAGTGAAGGATTTTTATAAATGCAAAGTGATGCTCATTCTACTGTGGCGCAGTGTGTTATTTGATGTGCAGGTATATAGTGACATAGGCGTAAAATACTTTTTGTAGCTGCAAAATTCAGGTCTCTGGTTGCTGTTTAGAAAGATTCTCACCATTATATTTAGTCCTAGCCCCTCTGTTATAAATGGAGAAGGAAACAAACAGAAGCAGAAGCTGGTACAGACAGGTCTGTAATCTCAGCACTCTGGGAGGCTTCAGCAGGAGGGTTGCAAGTCTGAGCCCTGGCTGAGGAATTTAGGGTGTCAGTGAGATGCTATCTCAAAATAAAAATAAAACAAAACAAAAAAGGACAGTGTGAGGGTCCTGCTCAGTGTGAGGGTCTCGGATTCAATCCCTTGTACCTTAAAAAAAGAAAGAAAGAAAGAAAAAGAAAAAGGAAAGAGTGCTAAGAAAACAATGAGAATGAATGAAAGTATGATGTACTTCCCCGAGAATAGAACAGGTATGTTGGTGTCACTTTTTTTTTGAGTAACCTTGGGGAATGAGTGCTTGGTCCCTGAGCTACATCTTCAGATGTTTTATGTTGTTCAATTTTAAGGCAGGGTCTCCCTAAGTTGCTGAGGCTGCTCTTGAACCAGTTATTCTCCTGCCTTGGGCTCCCGTGTAGCTAGGATAACAGCGTTGTGCCACATGCCTGGCTGCACTGCTATTTTATGTCAGCCAAGCCTGAAGTCCTGCTGTGCTTTTCAACCATTAACTCATCCCCTGCAGAGATCAGTTCATGGTGGATGTGGGCCATTTAATGTACGGTGCCAAAGATACTTCTTCACCTTTGCAATACCTGAAGAAACCTTGCTTTAGATACTTAACCTTGGCCTTGATTGTTAGGGGTTGAGCTTTAAATAAATAATTACAAAAATTCCTTTAGGAGTCTAATAAGCCTTGGCAGAAAATGATTGCAGTGGCAGAAGAATTTACAAAACAAGGCAAACACGGTCTAAAAATACATGCTCTACATTTCTGACTGAGCCTCTGGACTATTTATTTTGAACCAAGCATTGCAACACATAGTGTAGTGCAGCTTGTTTTTCTGCTGCATCGCAAGGCTTGAGAATGACTGGGAAGCCGATGAAAGTGGTACGTGGAAACGCCTCTCCACCGCACTGGTTGAGGAGACCATAAAAGAAGCGAGAAGTTAATTGTACTCACTGCAAAGATGGTGCTGTGTCAGCATAAGCATTGTGTATTTTAATGCAAGTCTTGGCCAGGGTTCTGTGAACCATTAATTAATATCATAGGTTAGCTGTCAGCAGGTAAGGGAGGGTGGTAAACTTCACCCTTCTTCCGTCAAGTTCACGTGGATTTAAAGCCGTGTTCCCGGTGAAGGGCATGACCACGTGTCTTTCCTTCAGGCACACATAACCCTGTAGGATACCTTGATGTCTAGGTTGTTTCTCTCATTTTGACTTCCATTCCTTTTAAATTAAAATTTTTTTACTAGTGTATGCTTGTGATATATGATGAATATATTCACTGTGAGGAGTTGGTGCACATAGGTCACCTTGTTTCTCTAACTTTGAACCAATTTAATTCCTGGTCAAGAAAAGCCCAGAGTTTTGTTTTCTCCTTAAGCTGCTGACTTGCTGGGCATCTTACTGAGGTTCTTCATGCTCATATCTTTCTGTTTCTGATATTAAACTTAATATCTCCTACCTTTCAGGACTGCTTTTGGGCTTATTTGGAACATGTGTGTCAAGCTCACTGGGAAATCAGCAGTTTCTTTTCATATGGTTCATACGAATCATTTGAAATCATCTAGTAGTGGAGGGTGTAAATAGATCCCATGATTTCTTCCTCCTTGCCATGGAGAATTTCAAAGTCAAGGAATCAGAAGTACTCTTCAGTCTGAATCCACGTCCTAGATTCCCTTAGAAATCCTTGTAGTTGTCTGGTGAAGAAAATGGAGGTAATTTTAGATTTGGGGACAAGAAGGGTCCTCCTCATTAAATTTTACCACTGAAATCTCTATTGTTTCTTCCAGCTCTCTTATTTATGGGGCTGACATCACCCAGCAATGAGAGAGAAGTTTTTGCGGCACTGTTTCAAAAGCAAACAACTTTCAGTTAGTCACTAAGTTAATAACAACACAAGAACTGTTAAAGATGTCCCAAGCTCACTGGAACTGGAATTACAACAGAGCGGCTTCTTGCTGTGCCTGGGGGAGAAGCTGAGCAAGCAAGCATAGCCAGAAGTGGGCAGGAATGACACCACTGAGACAGCTGAGGTGGCTTTGTGGACAACCAAACCCAAGAGAGCCAGCAGTGGGAGGCCAAGGTTGGGAGGTTCTCTTTCCCCCTAGTGTCTCTCCACCTGTCACTGATTGACTGCTTCAATGTAAAGATGGCACAGGACATTCTCCTTACACCTGGCCTTGCACTGGTCACAGTGTCCTTTTTAATTTGCTGTCTTATTTGCATCTTCTGGCAAAAGTTCTGCCAGAAGTCAAGCTGAATTTCATGCAATAAAACGTTCAACGTACTTTCAACCCATACCTTTTCCCAATCCTGTCCCTAACTACAAATGCTTCCTTGCTTAATATACAGCATTCACATAGTTCACAGGTTGTCAGTTTTGCAAAAAGAAATAAAAAACAGCAAATGAAAAGATAAAGACAATCTTATTTTTATTGTTAAAATTTCCAAAGGCTCTTCTATTTCAACTTTATCTCCTGGCTTTTTTTTTTTTTAAGGACTTACTAAAAAAATCTGAGAGATATTTTATGTTTTTGCAGCTGTATGGCTTTAAGACAGGCTCAGAATCATTTATTGGCATTTCTGACTGAACTTTTTGTTTTTATAGGTGCATAAATGTGTTATCAAAGGTATTTTGGCATTTACCAAAGATTACAGTTTGGAGGCTTTAGTTAAGGAGACCAGGTACTTTTTTTCTTCTTCTGGTTTCTTGGAAGGAAGACAGGTGCTCTGTATTTTTGCACTAAGTCTTTGACTAAATTTATTTTGCTTGAGGTTGTTTACTCTAAAAGAGCTATGATTCTAGTGCTCATGACAAGATTTTTCCCCCTTTTTCTTCCCCTCTGGCTGTTGCAATGTCTAATATTTTATGTGAATGCAACTGTTTCTTTTCCAATTTTTCCAAAGCATTGTTTTTACACCAGTTCAGATTTCTCTGGCCAAGCATAAGCAATGATTTCAAATCTCACTACATATCATAATTATGTGAGGGTGAGAATTTTTTTAAATGTCTGGCTGGGTTTCTAGGGATTTATCTGCATTTTGCAATTTCACCAGATGATCCTGGTATGAGCCAATTTGGGATTCACTGATGTCTAGTAGGTGTGTATGAGAAAGGGTGGATGATTCAAATAGGGAAAGAGTACCTTGGTGGACCCTCCTCATTAAAGGGCAGTCAATGGTCTATTTATGTGCAGATGAAATGAATATTTCTTGACTACCCACTGTGTGCTGGCATCATGCCAGGCCTTAGGATGCTTAAATGAATAAGACCCAGCCCTACCCTTGATGTTCTCAGAGACTAGTGTGACAGACGTGTAAACAGACACTTTCCATTTCATGTGGTTGTGCTGAGACAGAGTTATGCGCCATGGGCTGGGGAGAACCCCAGCCGAGCTCCAGCTACGCAGAGACTTCCTGGAGGTGCATGCCCCCAGCGACGCTCAAAGGCAAAGGAGCTTGTGAGTGGCAGCAGCCTGAGGGACAGTTTGAGCAAGTGAGGTCCACAGAGGGCAACTGGGAAGGACAGGTGGCCAGGCTGGTGGGGATAGGTTATGAAGGGCATTTGTATTCCAAGGTTACCACCCTCATACAGGGCAGATCTTATATAGTGCTTTAGGGATTGTGACCACTCTATTTCCCCAGGTTCCCACAAAGTTGGAACATTAGACAAGGTCATTGTAGAAGAAGAAACAAAAAGAGTTGTGCTCTTTGTCAGAGGATAATTAATAAACATAGGGCTGTCTGCCTATACTTTCATACTGAGGCACGTGTCTCCCTCGTGGTCTTTAGAACTGTGGCTGAAGTTACTTTCTAGGCATGGTTGGGGTTCTAACTCTGGCATGAAATGATAAGTCCCAGTCTTGGAGCTCAGCTTGTGACTCATCCCCTCTCCCAGCCCTTTTAGGAATTTTGTGAGCATCAAATTCTCTGCTCAGTACCCCCCAACTGGTTCCAATTACTGTGTCGAATCTTTACGAGTTTATCCATCTACAAAGGCCTTCATAGACATTATGTCCTCTCATCTTCCAAATAGCCATTAAAAATTTACAATACATAAGTCTCTCTGCTGGGAAAATAGCTATGAAGATGAATAAGGTATAGTCCATGCCTCAAGGAACTCATAGTCTGATTGGAGACATAGCAAGCAAAGGGAAAGTAGTGGTTGTGTGTGAAGGTGTCTTTGCAACTCTATGGAACATGTAGCCCACTTTGGGGGATGTGAGATTCAGACAAGGACTCCTATGGGGGTTAGGACACAGATCTCAATTGGTCCTTAGCGGGAACTCAGGTGAAGTGCAGGGAAGCAATACTAATCCATCTTTATAGAAGAAATATCATTTACAAGACTTGTCCTGATGGTAGGTGACACAGCAGTATTATCCATTGTTAGGTTACAGAATCCTAACTATTCATGAACCTTCCTTGTTTGGTTCTTGGCTAGAAGAACGTTCCTCTGTATGAATTGATGGGAAGAAAAAAGACAGTGCTCTAAGGGAAAAGGCACAGGGGTGTTGAGACAAATCTGGGTTAGACTCTGTTGGTCAAGTTGTTTTCACATGCTGTGTCCAAGTTCTGCCATCGTGAAGAAGGGAAGACAATTCTCGCATCTCACAGGTGCTGTGAGGATGAAGTGAGAGGACCTGTGAAGAGAGCCCGGTCAGTGCCGGCAGGTTGCTATGGTGATGAGAATGGGCATCATTGTGAGCAGGAGAAGCATCAGAATAAGCAGACAAATGGTTGGAGACCAAGAGGAGTGTGAGGTCGGAGGGAGCTGGAGGAAGTCATATTTGACTTTGGAGATTTTTTTCATAGACTCCTAGAAAATTAAACCTGGAAGAAGGAATTTCTGATAACATCTCACCTTCATTCTATTATCTTCCACCCAGGGTGTTCAAAGACCAATTTTCCAATCAGATGATCTTAAAACACTTTTCTTTAGGAGCCATGAGAGATATGGTCACACTTAAGGGGAGAAAATGGAAATAATTTCATTAAAACCAAAGCAAAATGGAACCATCGCTTGCCATGGGTCACTACCATAAATAACTCCATATATAGTGAACGAGGTCCATATTATCTTATATATTTTTGAACTTTTTTTTTCTTTTAAAATATCTTTCTTTTAAAATCACAGTCTTATTCCATTATTCTTAGCTGTGATATCCAGGTGTCTTGGACCTACTTTGAATACTCTTTAATTTTTTTTCCAAGTAAATGTTGAACCTTTTATTAGAAAATATAAATAATATGAGAAAGAAAAACTGTACAAAATGTCTAACTTAGTGATAACTGAATACTATGGCAAATATGTTCATAACCATACTAGGTTAGGAAAGAGCTTTTTTACCAGTTGCCTAGAAACTCCCCACACCCTGCACAGTAACCATCACTCCATCTCATATGTGTTGATTTCCAGGATATTTTTCTTTATGGTTTTATCAGAGAAATGTGCTTCCCTAATTGCCAAACAGGTTTTTACTTTATCTGCTTTCAGACATATTTTATATATGTTTTCAAACTGTGGGGCTTTGAAAGCTCGTTGGCATGACTTTAATGACCCCACCGGGAAGAGCCACACCGGCCAGCAGGCTGGGTGGGCGCTGGGGCTGACAGCGCTTCTGGCAGCCAGAGAAGGCCAGGCTGGGATGGGGACTGAGGCAGGATCTGGGGGCCTCCATGCAGGCAGGCGCTGGTGTGGGAATCACCCTACTGCTTTGGCCCCCCATCCTCCGTTTGCCCCATCTGCCAGGCAATCGAAAGAAGAGAGATGCTGGTGACATTTCTGCTCATTGCTGCAAGGACAGGTGCAGGGAGGGGCCCAGGAAATCGTGAAGACATTCGCTGTGGCTCTGAAGGCACCTGTGGACCTTTGCAGTGTGAGGACGTGCCATGCTGCTGCTTTCGGTCTGTCTCAGCCCTGCAGCTACCAACCACAGGGCCTGCGGGCTGAGGGTGGGGAAGACCTAGAAAGGGCCTGCCCTTACTTTTCTTGTTGAAGCAAAAACTTGAAAATAGAAGAGAGAATGAGGGAAAATTCAGCAAACTACGAGAAAGGAAAGAAAAAAAAAGAAAAAAGAAAAAACCCAACCCAAATGAACTTTTCTGGCGGGGATGATGCCTTTGAGAAAAGTTCAGGGAAGTGAAAGGGTGCATGGGATTTGTAAAAGGGTGATAAAGACAAAAAGTTCTTTTCTGCCTGAGCCTGCTGAGTTTCAATGTTCATTTTCTTCTCTTAAAGAAAAAGAGTTTTGGCTACAGCTGAACTACATGGCACAGAAGTGGAGTGGCTGCAAATATGTGAGGTTCCGGAAAAGAAAAGTGCTGCTCCAAATGCCAGGCTTGTATTCATTCTCTCTGTGTGGGCAGAAGGTTTGATTATGATTATTTTTCATACATCATTAAAATGCTTTGGCATTTCCCCTATGTCAACGTGCTTTAAAAAATTAATGAGGAAGGCAAACAGTAAAGAAAAACGAATGCAATTCTGATGACGTTAGCAAGGTGCCACGGAAAGCAGGGCCAAGGACTCTCTCCATTACTGCTGTTTTTGGAGGAAAGGGTCCTGGAGCAGGTGTCACTTTTCTCCAGCAGTGGGAACTCTGGAAGCCAAAAATGCTTGTGATTCTGAGAGCACATCCTTTCTGTGGCCTTGGGCAGGGAGTTTAACCTCTGGGTGCCTCAGTTTCCCCCTCTGCAAAATGGTGATAATGACCCTCAATTACTTCACCATGCTGAGGTAAGGATTAATTAGCTGATGTTTGTAAATGACTTTGAAGCCAGAAAATGCTACAACAGAGCAAAGCTTTATTATTAATGATATATTTCAACTGAGTTAATAATTGCATTTGCTGTCTTGAATTTCCCCGGCAGTTTCAGCTAGTAAAACTTAGTGCTTTAGCTTCGCTCATTAAAAAGAAATAAAAAGTAGTGCTCTTGGCAGAGAACAGATTTGGCTCACACTTTGAGGATGAATTCATATCTGCCATGGGTGAAAGGGCACCTGTGCCACTGGGCATCCTACAGGAGGTTTCCTCAATGTCATGGGGAAAGGAAGGTGCTGTCATAGCCATGCAGCTCTCAAAATGAAGGAAATACTAGTCAAAATGTACCAGATGAGAACCAAGCTGCTCTGCAAGGTAACAACTTTCCAGAACTGATTTCAATTCCTATGGTCTGGACCTAACCACAAAGTAGTTTATCTGTTGTCTGCCTTGGGTTGTTTTTTTCTCTTAGGTCCCTTTTTCCGGCCTCCACCCCTTCCTGTGCTAGGTCACTTCAGGGTGTGTTGGCATGTGGTGTGTGTGTATATAAACACACGCACATATGTTAAATATATAAATATATATATTTAAAATATCATGTGAGATCCATGTTTATCTCCTCCTTTTATGTCAACCTAGAGAAGCATTTTTGCATCATTTAGCTCTGACTCATCAGAATGAGATGAGAATTTCAGGGGGCTGAAATACAAAGCCCCTGGTATATGGCAGAAGTTCAGGACCTCTCTGTGTATAGAGCCAGGCATTAGAGACTCCCCCAGGCACTGATGTCAAAGCCCTAGGAAGATGTAGTAACTACATAGGTGATAAACAGATTCACCAAAAGAAATTGCTCCTGACAACCTTAGGTTGGTTGTGCACAGTGCCTGATTGTATCAGCCCATTTTCTGTGACTATATCAAAATATTTATGGTGGGGTACTTTATCAAGAAAATATGTGTAGTTAGCTCCAGATTCTGTAAGCACAAAGGCATGGTGCCAGTGTCGTCATAGCTTTGGTGAAGGCATTCTGGAGGATGGCATTCATGGCAAGAGGACATGCATCAGGGAGAGATGGGAAGCCAGAGCAAGATGTGGGACCTCTCTTCATGATTTGACTGTGAGCACTAACTCAGGGTCTTTTGAGGGCAATACCCCCAGTGACACAACAACCTCCCACTGTGCCTCAGCCCTCAGAGGGCCCACTGCTTCTTAACATTGCTGCACTGAAAACCAAGCTTCCAATGTGAAACTCTGTGGGATACACTCTAGCCATAGCAATGGTTTCTCCCAAAGGGTGTCACGTTGTGCTTTTAATGGACCATACTCTCTTCAGTGATCCTCAAAGTGGAATCCTCAGACCAACACTGTGAACATCTCATAGGAACTGGTTATAGACTTAGAATCCCAGGCTTCAGGTTTGAGGACCACAGGTCTACTTTAGTTCCTTCCTGATTAGTGACAAGTTGCATAGTTAATAGCCATGCATTTGAGTGATGGAGAATGAAACCCATGCCTGAACTCAAGAGTTTTAACCTTGCAGTAAAATTCTACCTGAGAAATTGGATGATCTTGTGATTAGTAGAGAGCTGAGAAGGAGGCCTAGGTTGCTGTTTTTTCCCCCTGTGTTACTAAGAATTGAATTTAGGGATGCTCTACCATTGGTCTGCATCCTCAACCTTTTAAATTTAATTTTAAATTTTTAGACAGTGTCTTGCTAGGGGCCCAAGTTGGACTCAGTCTCCTTCAGTAGTGGGATTAGACGCTTGCCACACCATGCCCAGCAAGGCTACTTCTTTAGCATTGCCTTCCTCAGCTTCTACTTGTGCTTTCTGACCCTGGGACATCTATTATCTATCTATCTATCTATCTATCTATCTATCTATCTATCTATCTGTTTTCTCCAAGTCCTTTCTTTTGAGTTTCTCTTCATCACCTGGACCACTGAAGTCTAGCCTCCAATTCAGTGCTAACCCCGACTTCTATCATTTGGGTGTCTGAGAGGACAGCACCATGCATCTTCCTAATTCTTGCTTCTTACTGCTCTTCCTATGGTAATGTATGCTCAGCGGGGCTTTGTAGGTTGATGGCTACAGGGCTGTAGACAGAGGGAGGTTTAAGGTCAAATTGCGGAACAGGAAGTAAAGGGATTGGTGGAAGTCCGTGTTTGAGGTAAATACTTTTGGGCTTTGAATCACCTGTTCTGGAAGAATCTTATGAGCCAACTTTGTCACCATCCAGCAGTTTGAAATATAAACTTTAAAAATTTTCAAAAACATTTTTTAAAAGAGCAGCGATTACTAGATGGAAGGCCCTGGAAAAGTTTCTTGATATAGTGCATCTCCCCAGCAACATGAAATTCCAGGGACCCCAGTTTTATTATACATTTTATTACAATGATGCGTCAAGCGTCATAGACACAGACTTGCTGAGTGCTCTGTACACGCTAAGATTTTCTGAATCTTACCTGTTGGCAAGTAGACGCCATCAGCTGAAGTTCCATGTCCTGGACTTTGGGAAAGGCTGTGATTTAATTGTGAGAACCTTCAGTTTCTTTCAGCAGATTCTAGAGTTGATTTGAGTAATTCATCTTTGGGTAGTTGAAGCCCCAGGGCTTGATACTGCCCTTTGAGAATGATAAATCCTAACAACTAGGACAGGACTGGCTCCTTCAGCTCAGGATCTCCCCGTAGGCAGGAGTCACAGGTGCCCCACAATCTCGAACTGATATCCTGAGGATAACAGTAATTAGAGCCTTCAAAGTCTTTGGCAAACATTCATTAGCAGCTCTCTGGGCAGAAGAGAAAGACAGGTGAACAAATGATGTGATCGTTCCCACTTTGCAGACATGGGAAATCAAGGCCAGAAAAGTAGATACCTTTCCTAACAACACATTTGGGAAATAAATTTTAATGGAGGTGGCTTACTTTTCCCTAATTTTGGGAAATCTCTAGAAAAACGCACAACTTTTTATTGAGCATTGGGGTTTCTCAACCCCCCTACTATTGGCACTTGGAAGGTTGGAAGATGTGTGTATGTGTGTGTGTGTGTGAGTGTGTGTGTATGTTGAAAGACTGTCCTGTACAATAAAGGATGTTTACCAGCATGTCTGGCAGACACAAAGTTGTGACAAGTGAAAATGTCCCCAGACATTACCAAATACCCCTGTGTAGCAAAATGGCTCAGGTTGCAAACCTAGGAAATCAATGTTCTTTGTGGTAACCTGCAATAGTCCCTCTAATTTCCAGAGCATTGTCATTTGCTGAGAAAGTAACAGCATTGCTTTTCTGGAGAGCTCACTTCCTCAGTGAAATCCTCAGCTAAGTCAAGACAGATAGGAAAAAATTTCACACAGATAAGTCTAGAGTTTCCAGTTGCTGTGCTTAGATTTGGGACTGAGAATCATATCTATTCCCGCTCCAGATTAGAAGGAAGCATCATGAATTTAGAGGTTACATATGTAGGAGAGATGTTCTGAATATTTATCCTTTAGGCAAGAATCTACTCCACCCACACTGGACTGGATTTGGAAGCCTGTGTTCCAGGAAGGTTGCACATACTGGCATGGTTCTTCTGTTTCCTTCATCTGGGATAAGACCTGCATCACCTCACCTTGTGAGAGCTGAGATTCAGAAAGAAGCAATCTTGGCCTGTCTGGGGCTAGGCTGGGATGGGAGCCATAGATTAGCAAGAGGTAAAAGGAGGCTATCTCTGTAACCACAGAGGGCTGGGAGGGCTATTTGCCTTTCAGATGGAGAATTAAGGCAGGCACATGTGAGACTGCATTGGGCTGGTCACCAGCACTTCAAGGTTTAGTGTCTGAGTTGAAAAACTTGCAGCTAACCTGTTGTTCAGTGCAGAATGATACCTACGTGGGGAAGCTCTCCGTGAGTAACAGCTTGGTGAAGCAGGGGGCTTTCCTATGAGATCAGAAGGTCAGGGTCTCCTCAGGATGGGACCTGGGGGAATGCATCTGCCTTACTATTTCCCTCTTCCTCCCACAAGTCTGAAGTCTAGACTAAACCCACTTAGAAGGTCCTATTACTCAATTTGAGGTGAATTCCACTCAAACACCCATTTCTGGAGTGTGCTCAGGGGTTCGTAGGCATCTTTGCAGCTTGGCCTCTTTCATCCTTTATCTTTGCAGAAAGGAAAGAAACATTGGTCCACATCAGCTCTGTTCTACTGGAGAGAAGATATCACAGCAGTCTGAACCTCAGAAACTGAAAGCACATATGAATTGTTCTTCTGGTGTTCAACCAGAGTGGAAGGGGATGGGGTATGAGGGTGAGGACTACAGAGTGAGAGATCAAACTTCTCACCATAACAGTGTTAGGATACTGGGAGGGATCTCTGACTTCTCACATGCCTACTGAACATAGCACACATTACCAGTTTGCAGATTTTGTGTTTCCTATTCAAGGAAGGCAGGAATCACACCTTTGGAACTGTACATGTTTAAATGTGCAATGTGATGTTTTGAAAAATTTAGATACTTAGGAAGTATCACCATCATCAGAATAGTGGACATATCCCTCCTACCCCAAAATTTCCTTGTATCTTGGTACTCTGTCTCTCCTGTCCCTCACGTCTCATCTCACCCATTCCCCAGGTAACCAGTGATTTGTTTCCTGTGACCATAGGATTAGTTTCTGGAGTTTTGTGAACCAATATTTCATTTTTTTTTCAAGCTTTGCTTACTTAGTGTAATGTGTCTGACATACATCAGCATGATGTTTGTACCAGTAGTTCATTTCTCTTTATTGCTGAGCAATAGTCCATTGTGTGGTTATACCACAAGTTTTTAATTCATTCACTGTGGATAGACATTTGAGTTTTTTCCAGTGTGGGACTTGTAGTAGTTATTTTTCTTATTGCTGGAACAAAATATCTTAGATCCAAAGTTAAAGGAGAAAAAGTTTATTTAGCTTACAGTTTGTAGAGGCTTCAGTCTATAATCAGCTGGCATTAAGGCAGGGTGAATGGCAGGCAGGTATTACAGAGCATAAACAGTTCATGGAGGGCAGAAGGCAGCAAAGCAAGCAGGGATGCCCATGGCTCTTTGTATCACTTATATTTTATCCAGGATCCAGGACACTTTCGGTGAAAAGCATTCACACCCTTATTCCTAGTGCCATTGAGCCTAGCATTGCACCATGAATCATAGATCCAACCATCTCTGAAAAAGTCCCACCTAAAGCATGAGGCTTTAGGGGGACATCTAGATATAAGCCATAGCAGGGCTATTATAAATACATTAGTGTACATTGTTTATATGTCCATATGCCTTTATTTGGGCATTTATATTTGGATGAGTATCTAGGAATTATATAGATTGATCAGAAGGTAAGTGTATATTTAATTTTGTGAGACACTGCCAAATCATTTTCCAAAGTGATTGTATTATTATTATTATATTCAGGGATAACTTTTTTTGTTTGTTTTTTGGAAGGAAAGCATCACAGATTCTAACTCTGGTGACTATTCACCAGGTAGTCGAAGGTACTGGTTGAATTGGAATGGTAGTGTGCTATCAACATCCGTGTGGAATCAGTGTCTGGGAGACATATGGCATCTGTCTATCTGCAGTGACTAGGTATCCAGGCAAATTTCCTGCTTGTTTCTCATTTAGGAGGGACTGCATCTTATGATAGTTATTTCTATCAGAGGAAATGATCATAGTAATCAGAGAACATCCCTAAACTTCTCTAGGACAAATCATCTCTCCTTGGGAAGCAAATTTAAGGGTAGAGGGGAGGTTGGTGGAAAGGATAATTATTTTATTGATGAGGAACCTGATCTAATAGAATTATTCAGGTCTGGCTCAAAATACTTGTTAATACCAGTTCTATATGGCATATGGAACTCTGAACCCCCTCAAAGTGGGACTATCATGACTAAAATAAATGTATATTTTCCCAAGTGATACAGAATGACTCTCTTGATTTTCTCAAGTGAGCAGGTAATTGCAAAACCTTGTTTTGTCTTTGCATTGTATAAATCAGGCCTCAAAGTAAAGTACACAACACTATTGGTTGGGTCTCACTGGTTTCTAGCTATGTTTGAATATAACTCCATGTCCTAGAAGGTTGAGGAGAGGCAACAAGATAGTGTAGGAAAGCACAACACAAACTCACCAGTCCGCATTTGTGGTAGATTTCAGGTGACACACAGGCAGACGAGGTTGGTATGGGAGGGTGGCTCAGAATGGGGGAAGGGTCTCCAGGAAGTAACCGAAGACTTCCTCCTACCTCAGGCATGAAGAGGTGAAGGAAAGTCAGCCGGTGTTCTGTGTTTTAAGGAAAAGAAGAAAGAAGCAGAATTCTTCTGTAAAACCTGAACCAACAATTTTTTGGCTTGGTTCTTGGTCTGAGTGGCACAGGAACCAGATTTTAGATAAAGAAGAGACGTTTGTGTTAACTTACAAGGCAGGAAATGGTTTTTGGTCCTGGGATTCCTCTTCTGAGTGTGTGGGTGTCGTGACTTCCTGTTCCTTTTTTTCTTTCTTTGTGCTCCTACGTTTAGAAAACACATTTATTGCCCTGAATTTTTGTCTCTTAGTAAATTCCAATGTATGAATCAAAATTAGACTTCATTTTCTGGATCTTAGAAAGGTCATATCAAATGTGCTTTGTGTTTAACGTGTCAGATATACAATGCGAAATGCTTTTTTCCTTGGAGGAGAGGAACACTGTCAGGCTGTTCAGTTTAGAGGGCAATTCTTGGTGACTGCTCAAGTAAACCGATGGTTTGACAGCTATGTTTTTTTAAAAAAACTAATTCCACAAAGAGATCTAACTGATAAAGATCAAACCATCATATTGCTATTATTAAATATAATTTAAAATTTTTTTCATTCTATAAGAATCACTAGATTATGCCCTTCACAATGTCTTTTTGTTTTGTTTTGGAGGGGAAGGAGCACTATTTTGACTCTTTAAAAAGAAGAGTAAAATAATTCCTACCTAGTTTTTAATGGAAGAATTTTGAGTTGAGAGCTGAATGGAATGCCACGGTTCCAATCAATGAAAAGCTTGATAAAGCTTATTAAAACTCAGGGCTCATGCTCGGGGTACGGCTCAGTGATAGAGCACTTGCCTAGCATGAGTAAGGCTCTGGATTCGATTCCTAGCACTATAAACAACAGCAACAAATGAAAAACATAAACCCTCCTGAGATCTCTGAGCTCCACCTCAATAATTTCTGATTCAGTAAATCTGACATGGGACCTGATAACTTTCACTTCTAAAAAATTCCCAGGTGAAGTCAATGCTCTGCTACTAGTTTGAGGGCTGCTCTTGGAGAAGCAGCACTGGTCTCATGTAATGACAGTCATGTTGAGTGCCAAAGGTCCTATGTACTAGATTCTCAGGAGTGAAATTTTAAAACTTGATGATTCCTAGGAGAATACTGAGTCCAGGAAATGGAAGGCAAACTTCGGTGAAGAGCCAGATTATAAATATTGTAACAGGTTTTGATATAACTACTAAACTCTTGTTCAATTCCATTGTAATTCAAAAGTAGCAGAGATATAGGCAAACAAATGAACATGGTTGTGTTCCAATAAAACTTTATTGATACAATCTGGCAGCAAATCCAACTTGGCCCATGTCATTTGCCAGCCTGGGTTTAGTCTCAGCTTTCTTTTTCCAGATGAAGAGATTGATTTCCAAAGTGATTAGTTGACAATGCCAGTCACACAAGTAATTGAATGCATGTCATTTGATTAGCAACATCTAGTTGGCTTGAAGTAAGACGCTTTACCACACCATACTATCTATAAAATAAGGTATGCTAGTTGTTAATGTTAGCTTACTAGGGCTGCTGTGACAGGGTACCATATTCTGAATGTTTGAACAATAGAAAGTTATTTTCTCCCAGTTCTGTAGGCTGGAAGTATCAGATCAAAGTGTCAGCAAGGGTTGGCTTCATGTGAGCCTTCTTTCCTTGGCTTGCAGATGGCTGCCTGCTTGTCATGTCCTGACACGATCTTGTCTCTGTGTGCATGTATTCCTGGTGTCCCTTCTTCTAAGGACACCAACCAGGCAGGACCAGAGCTCATCCTAAACCTTCTTCTAACTGAAATGCTTTGGTAATGGCATTATCTTCAAATATAGCCACAATCTAAGGTGTACAGAAGGAGATGATTTCAGTATATGGATCTCGGGGGTGGGGAGTGTATACAACTTAGCCTTTAATGTTATTTATTACTACGTGACAATTCTAAAATTTAGTGGTTTAAACAATAAAAATGTGTCATCTCACAGTTTGTTTCTGTGTGATCTGAGTCCGGAGAGACTTAGTTGGTTCCCTCTGGCTCAAGTTCTCACCCACATTGCCATGAAGTCACGGGCTAGGGCTGGGGTGTCATCTAAGGCCCAACTGAGAAAGGATCCTCGCAGGAGGATTCAGTTCTTTGGGGGATGCAGCTCCTGTTTATCTGCTTGTTGAGGCGCCCTGTACTCCTTGCCATCTAGGTCTCTTCCTAGGTCACTTCACCGTGTAGCTTGTGTTCCTATTTGTAATGTAACCTCAGTAGTAATATTTTTAACACATTCTACTTGTTAAAGTCAAATGTTTCATAGAGCGTGTACAAGTCTAGTCCTCACTCCATGGGACGTTGCTGTAGTTCGAATCTGGAATGTTCCCCAGAGTCCCAAGGTTCCAAGTCTGTTGCACCATTGAGAGATGATAGGGCTTGTAAGGGGTGGTACCTGGTGGGAGCTTTAGATTCTTGGGAGTGTGCTGTCCTTAAAGGAGACTGTGAGAGTCTTATCACTCTCTCTCTCTCTCTGTCTTTTTGAGGCAGGGTTTTACTATGTTGTTCAGGCTGGACTTGAACTTACCTTGTAGCTCAGGCTGACCTCAAACTCGCAGCAATCCTCCTGCCTCAGCCTCTTGAATGCTGGGATTACAGGTATGCATTGCCATGCCCAACTCTTCCTCTTTTTCACATCCAGGCCCTGGTGAATAGTTTTGCCTTCCCTGGGCTTGTCATTATGATGTATTTCCTCACCACAGGCCCAAAAGCAACAGGAACAACTGGACATGCACTGAAAGCTTTGATTTTAAAAATTAACTCAGAAATTTATTTTAGCAGTGGAAAACTGGCTAACACAAGTGTATCAAGCACTGAGGGTCTGTACCAGAGACAGCTAGTAATATGCTCCAGTGCTCTCCTCTCAAGGTGGAAAATATTCTTTTTTCTGGTGTGATACCTTGCTTTTTCCTTTACTGATCTTTTTTGGATATTCGGTTTAAGTTTGGAGAGCTTCATTGTTTCTAATAAGTTGGTGAAACAGATAATGTATGCTGTAAAGATTTGGCAGTCATGGATTTGTGGATTTTATCAATTTGGATATGAATTTGGAGGAAACTTAACATCTGCATTGCTCTGGGTGGCTGTGTTTTGTAAAGATGGCCACCCCAATGTATCACATCTTACACGCTCTTTTTTACATGGTAACATTGCTATGTTGAGAAATTTGTGCCTCTTCTGAATCTCAGCATGCCTGGGGCGAGGGTGGGAGAGCTGCTGTGTGACTCTGGAGTTCAAATTAAAGAGTGCATGCTACCAATTTCCTGGATCTGTCTGTCTTTCCTGGGGTACTTGCCCTTCAACAAAGCCATTATTTTGTGAGGAAGCCCAGGTTGTCTTTTGCAAGGGCCAACCCACGTGGAGGGGGACTGAGACTTGCAGCCCAGAGCCAGTGTGGACTCCTGGATGTGTGCCTGATCAAGACTGCGTGATCTCAGACCCAGCCTTCGTGCTGTCCCAGTTAACACGGGGTGGAAAGATGAGCTGTTCCTACCAAGTGTTTTCCAAGTTTCGGATCCATGAACAAAATTAGTGTGTTGCTGTGTTGGGCCACCACATTTTAGAGAAGATCGCCATGCAGTGCTAGATGACTGGAACTTGGTATATACACACTGAACATTTTTGGAGGATCATAAAGACTTTTCCAGGACATCAAATTTCTCTCAACTAGTGATTTGTAATCCTAATGCTACACTTCTTTTTCCTATTTGCATCAGCCCGTGTTGCCAAACACCTAACAGGTGCTTGTGAGATAGCATCAAGGACAATCCAGATTGATAAGAGCAGCATAGTTTATCCTTCTTTGCTTCAAGAGTTCCCTAAAAGCCTTGGACAATCGTGCATGGCACACATTGGCAGCCTCACTCCATTAGTTAGGACTTCTGGGTTTATGTTGTATTTGATAAAATTTAAAGTTCTCTGAGCAGTAATGCTCAATTCCTGGAAATGTAAATCAGCGCCTATCTTTCATCTGGAGTTGGTCAATCCCCCCACGCCTTGTCATTTAAGAAAAGATGAATTTTCAGCCATGCAGAAGGTACAATCACATAACTCATAAGACTCATGATAAAAGGAATGGTCAGTGGTAGGTATATATGAATTTTAAAGCAGACCTAAAAAAAAGAGAGACTGGCAAGCTCAAGGTCATGAGTTCGATCCCCAGCACAAAAAAAAAAAAAAAAGGAGAGAGAGAGAAATTACTTTGCTTGATTGGAGACATCTTATTTCTTTCTTAATAAGGCCATCAACTTTCAAATCAGTGAGGTGTGGTTTAGTGCTATCATTCGATGAATAAATGCCAGCAACTCCTCTTCGATTTTGTAAATACTGCAACCTTAAGGGAAGTGCTGGGGCTGGGTATCTATGACACATTCTTATGACTATGCCTCTTATTCCATGTGGATTTGAAGATCTACATAGAGCCACTCATTTGACACCCAAAGCTTTTTGAGTGTCTATTATCAGGCACTGCTGAGCACTATGGATAAAATTAGTCACACATAATTCCTGTCTTTAAGGAGTTCAAGGTTTTTAGGAGATTAGGTTTCTTTTAAGGTTCTGGCTTTATCTCCAACTATCTGGCCATTGCCTGATCTCCAAAAATCAGTTCCAAGATTCTCAGTTTCTTTCAGGAGACTATGGTTTTTCATACTCAATCTATCTGTTGATATAAGAGTAATTCAGTTGCAAATTGGTTCTGGATTTTAAACAATTCACATGGTATTTATTAATGCCTGCTTCAAGATGTTAGCATTTCTATTTAATGTTCCACTTAAAAGTATGATAAACTTGAAAGAACAAGGGACTGTGGGATATAGTTTGGGCTTCACTATTTCCTAACTGTGGCACTTTGGGCCAATTCTTCATCTGTAAAATTAATGTCTTTTTAAAAAATTAGTCTATCTTTAAAAAAACACTTTTAGCTCGAGATATTATATTTCTAGATTTGATATCTACAATCAAAATCCACAGTGTGAAAACATATGAATAGGTATGTGTGTGTATGTGTGTGTAATTCTTTGTACTACACATATCACCTTGCTTTTTTTTTTTTTGGTGGCGCTGGAGATTAAACCCAGGGCCTTGCACATGAGAGACAAGCTCTGTGCCACTGAGCCACGTCCCCCGCCCTCAACTTGCTTTTGAGAATGGGCTCTAGTCATTTGAGATGTCATCTTTGTACTTCATCGGGATGGTTCTCCGTTGAGCCATATGTCACTCTAACCAGGGAGAAATGTGGCTGGGGAGGGGCCCTTTATAGACTACAGACTTTGAAATTGTTGATTAGGGAGGGAGGCCACGCCCCTCTTAAGTAGGTTGCTTTGTGCTAGTAAAGGAGTATGTGATTGCCAACTCTGATATTAAGTTGTTTTCAGTTCAAAGTTATTGAGGTGAAAAAATAATTTATTGGTATTCAACCTTCGATGCCACCCATGCAAATAGAGATATTTCTTTCGCAGCATCTTTCCCAGTTTGCTTATGTCTATTCATCATCCATTCAGGCTAATGGCTTTGGAACACACCACTGGATATTCTTGGTGAAAATGTTGTAGGTATAATCTTATAGGATGAAGTTGTAAATAAGGCAGTTTGGGCAAAACTATTGCTCTTTGCCTTAATAGTCCTCAGGCTACCCTAATACTTGACTATGGCATCTCTCACATTGTTTAACTCAATGTTGGCTTGTTTCTTTATCATGTACTGGGCGCTGTGATTCTTTGGCTGGGAATGATTTCGTATCTGTATTCTCAACAGAGTTAAGTACTTAGCCATATATATGTATATATAACATATGTAAATCTTAAGAAATTTAAATCATTGTATTGGAATTACTTGTTAACTATCTGTTGAAAAAAAGTACAACTTCTTAATAAATATTTGTTGAATATCTGCTATACTGATGACCCCGCCTAAGGTCTATAATCTGTAAGAAATGATTGTACTGTATAATTTTATATGAAGTTAATGTCACCAGTAGCTCAGAGAGTAAATAAAAATCATGATTATTCACTCTTTTACACTGAAAGAGTCAAATGCACTTGAAGATTAAGTGCACATGACACAACTTTCTCACAGGGCTGTGCCGCCTCATTGCAGAGTGAGCTTGCCCTGCAAAGCAGGGAGTGTCCATGATTTCTGTTCTTCTCTGGCCTACATGGAGCACCGAGTGGTAAAGTGGGACATTGACCTCTCGATTTCAGAATAGGAAATTGAGGGAGGGGGCTTGGGGGAATGTCTTGCTTTTTAGGCATTTTAATATTAAGCTTTTTAAAAAAGCTAATGGCATTAATGGTAGTGATACTGACTTTGAAAACAGATTTGGAACTAACATCTGTGACATTTACAAAATATATCTAAGTGATATGCTAATACATCAAAAACAGGAAGAAGGTAAAATAACACCAGTACTACATAATCTAAGTTGCTTATTAGTCATGCATCTGTTCTTTTCTCCAACCTTTGTGAGGCAGAGATGAAATGGAAGACATTTATAAGTACAGTTATAGAGAAAGATACTGGGAATAAAGGAATTGATTTAGTATATGGACTTCTTAATCTGTGATGGCTAATTTTGTGTGCCAACTTGGCACTACCAAAAGGTATGCAGATATTAGTCAGGCATTACTCTAGATGTTCTTGTGACTGCTTTTGGATGAGATTAACATTTAAACTGGTGGACTTTGAGCCAAGCAGATTACCTTCCTTAGTATGGGTGGGCTTTATCCAATCAGTTGAAGGCCTGAATAAAACAGAAAACCTGACTTTCCTTCAAGCTAAAGAGAATTCTCCAGCTGACTGCCTTTGGTCTGCATCTAGATCTTCCAGTCTCCACAACAAGTGGGGTTTGGACTTGAATTGGAACACCAGCTTTATGGGTTTCCGGATTGTAGGCTCCTTACCCAGATTTCAGGCTTGTCAGTCTCTGATCATGGCAGTCAATTCCCTATAAAGAATCTCTTTATATACCTATATAAGTTATAGTATGTATACAAATATGATTCATTTTGTGTTTCTGGTGAACTATGACTAATATAGTACGTGATCTTGTCTGCCTTTAACACTCAAGGAATAGTATCTATGACTCTCAACACCTCCTGAGTATCAAATAGAAGGGCAACAGCATATAAGGCACAACAGAGAGATTAAGAAATTTTGGTTATAAGTATAAGTGGGTTGGAGGTTAAGGGTAGGAAAAGTGGTTCTAAAGCATTTAACAAAGTGTACCTTACAAAGAATAGACAGTAGAGCCCAAACTTAATTTTATTTAACCATTATCCATTTGTGTGAGTTTGTTGAATTTATAAACCCTGGATAAAGAATCCTTATAATATAGACATTAAGATGTTTCTATACCTCCTTTTCTGCTAATAGTTTATGGCCCATCCTAACCACTAACAGTACAATGATTACCAGTTTGTTTTGTACCTCCCAGGATTATTTTTATTATTATAATTATTTTAGACAGGGTTTGGCTACATAGCTCTGGCTGTCTTCGAACCCACTATGTAACCCAGACTGGCCTCAGATTCCCAGCAGTCCTCTTCCCTCAATCTCTGGAGTACTAGGATTACTGGTATGCAGCACCATACCCAGAAGCTCCCAAGATTCTTGAAGCCAGAGACAAGCATAATGCTTGCCTTTTAGAGAGAACTCAGTAAATATGTGTTGAATAAATGACTAAATCCATGGAGGTTTTGGCTTTACCAGTCATCCACTTTGAGGATGTTAAGAAGGAAAACCTTACAATGTCTTTCTCATGAAAACATAAGGAGACCTTTGCAAATATGGTAGCATTGTGTATTGACCTGCAGTGAGTGACAGTTGAGTAGGTTAAACTAAATTACTGGTTGCACTGAGCTGACTCCTTGTAAATTAACTCTGGGAAAGATGATAGGAATTAGGAAAGGCTCTGAGTGGTTATTCTAAGACCTTATGTAACAGGTCACTTCCCTCCTCTCAGGAACGTCTGCTGAGCCCGAGGATCCTTCTGGCCCTGCGTAGGCCACAGGGGAAGAGAAGGCTGTGTGGTGGAAGGGATAGGAGAGAAGGGGGCTTCCAGAATCAGCCAGCGTGGTGGAGAAGCTGGATGATTCCATGAGTGGCTCCTCTTTCCCAGGGTTTTTAGCTACATTACACTTTATATATTCCCTTTTCAATTTTTATTGTTGATTAATTGCCTCCTCATATAGCCCAAACATTTGCTTGTACATTTACACACACACACACACACACACAAAGAGAAAGAGAGAGAGAGAGAGAGAGAGAGAGAGAGAGAGAGAGAGAGAGAGAGAAATGGGAGTATGAGTACAAATACTGGTTGTAGAAGAAACTTGCTCTTTCCAATTTAGTACTTCTCATGCCTCAGAGAAAGAGTTTGTTAAATATTCTGAGAAAGGAGGCACATCTAGTAGTAATAATTTCCACCTGCTGTCATGGACTCTCAGATTATGCATACAGGTGGTGGTTTTATTTTTTCCATCCAAGAATCTTAAGGCACCTCAGAAACATTAATTAGGTCTCGGACCTCTTTGAAGTCAATCCTATCCTCATATACACATGATGGAATGCAGGAGGGGAGAGGTTAATTGAGTAAGACCAGGACCACACAGAAATTCCATGTGAGAGCCAGGAAAAGGATAGCTTCTCAGTCTGGGGCCAAAACAAGAAATACTGAGAAGAGATGCTTGTTTGCCAGGTGGTTGAAATTCACCTGGAATTTGTATCCTCCGTTTCATTTGCGAGTCAGCTACCCTCTCCAATTCTTCCATCCAACACCCCACACAAAGAAAACCTAAATAACTCTGAGGTAATTACCATCCCTTTCAGTCACTCTCCCAGGCAGCCCACAGCGCTGAAACTTCCCTGGGAACAGCGGTCACCTGCCTTCTAGTTCTTGGCTGAAGTCTATGTTCGTGTCTATCATGGTTTCCCTTTTCCTACCTCTTACTGATTGATTGTTGAGATCACCTAGTTTTCTTTCCATAGTTAAACCCAGGCAGGAGAATATAAAGGCAGCTAAAATTATTCAAGACAAGAGTTGCTGCTTTCTCCCACTTAAACTGTGCAGATGTATCACACTGAACCTCTGAGAAGGTGGGAGCCACAGGTATGGGGTGAAGAAAAGGAGAAAGGAAAGGTTTAGGAGCAATAGACTTCAGTGAGCAGAAGAGAAGAGAATCTTAACAGAAATATTACCTTTATGTTCTTGGATTTTATTTGTCATGTCTCTTTTCTCCAAGCCATTTTGAAAAGGCAAGAAACTCAATGAGTCCTTGTTGGAAGTCTTGTTAAGCACAGACAGGACCTCATGGGCACGTAGAAGGAAGCAGTGTGACTTTGTATATGTGAGCGACCATGAGCTTGCGGCGTGTAGATCCAGGATGAATATGGTGAGACGATAAAACCCACACTGCAGTAAAACCCACCTTGTAGATTTTAGAGGGAGAAAGGGGTTACACAAGTGGCAGAAATGATGGAAGAAAGCAGACCACATTGAAAACAAAGACACAAAAGACTTAATTTTTCTTTTTTTTGTTTTAATGCAGCAAAAGAAAAACACGCCATAAACAGAAGAAAAGCTTTCCTTCCTTCCAAGCGGCCCTCAATGATACAGGTACTAGAATCCCTGGCAAGAGCCCAGCTAATATATGTTTATTTGTAGACTGATTTGGATGTGAGGAGCCAACAAAGCCCTTAAAATCCTCCAGGCTTCAAAATGGTGATCACTTGGTGTCCCTGCTGCCCTGACCTGAATCCCCCTTGCTTCTGGGAGTCTCGCGCTGTGTCCCACAGCCTCTCCCGTCTCTACACCTCCACTCCTTCTTTGCACAAAGAAAGGCTGTGGCTGCTGCCCGGCAGCTGCACAACTGCACGGCTGCTTCAAGGAGGGACAGAATGTCGTGCTGGCTGGAGCTGGATGAAGTTGCTGCCAATTTCCTCTAAATTTGCCCTCTTTTTCAGAATTCCGAATAACAGCACACAAACAATCTCAGGTCTGCCTGGCTGCGTTCCCTTTCTGGAGTAATTAGTTGAAATGCACATTATGTTCTCACCTCATCCCGAGTTTCCATGGAGTTACTGCTGCCTCCCTTAATCAGAACCTGCTGTGGGTTGCTCACAAGGGACCTGCTTCGTTCTCCCTGGAGGGAGGGTGTTTGGCCATCTTGGGGAGCATATGGAGAACTGGAATGGGCTTTGGTTTTCAGTTTGGATATGCCAATGGCTTTGACCTGGACAGCTCTCTCTGGGGACTCTCATTTTCTGGGTTGTAAAATGAGAAAATCTCTGATTTCTCTAGTGCTTTTCAAAGGAATAGTCAGAGACATGATTTGTTGTAGTGCACAGGGGAAAGAGAAGGCAGATATGGAGAGCCTAGAAGATCTATGGAGGGACTTGGAGCCGATTGAATAAATAATAAGAGTCTATCTTGGTTTTGACACAGAAAGATGAGATGATGACAGTAAAATTCCTTTGATGGAGGGAGATGAAGGGGAGTATGACAAAGGGCAGATGAAGGGGTATTTCAGTATGCAGGCCTGGAGATGAGTGCCAGCTGGGAAGCTGGCATGATATTCCAAGTATGTGGTCCTGAGGACTATACATTAATGGTGAGTCTAGAGACTGAAGGGATATTAATTACCAGAGGTTAGTCCAAAGGTAGTGTAGACTACTGCTCTCAAACTGTCCCTGGGCCCCAGCTAGATCTCCTGTCTCAGCAACTCTGGGATGAAGCCCGGCAATGCATGTTTTAATAAGGTCTCCTGGTGATTCCACTGCAAGTAGTTTGAGAATGGGGGCATTGTCTTCTACGGGACAGAGCGTATGTGTGGGACTTAGGGCGTCTGGGATAAACTTCAAAGTATGAGTAAATAGTTGAATGAGCATTAAGTATGTCACTTAACCACTGGGGATACTCAATTTCTTTTCTCTAAAATGCAGTGTGTCAGTTAGGAGTTGTGCTTTTGTTGTGCATAAAAGAAAACTCCAAATAAAAATGATGTAAGCAAAGGCATTATTCTTTCATACAAGAGCTGTCTCCAGTGAAGTCATTCAGGGCTGGTGTGGCAGTTCTACCTGGTTATCAAGGACCTAAGCTCCTTTGTTCTTTTTTGCTCTGTCATTCTCTGTGCTGGTGTATCAGTTTCCTATTGTTGCTGGAACAAATGACTGCAAGCTCAGTGGCTGAAAAACAACACATATTTATACCCTGTAGTTGTGAAGTTGGGTGTGCCACAGTGGGTCTCACTGGGTTACAGGCAAGTGGTCAGCAGGACTGAATTCCTGATTGAGGCCCTGATCTAGAATTTTCCTCATTTTTTTTTGCAGCTTTGGGAGGCAGCCGGTGTCTCTTGATTTGTGGCCACTTTCTCCATCTTCATAGCCAGCAATAGTAGCTCCTCTCTCACTTTTCATTTTTCATTCTCTCCCTCACCTACTTTTAAGGAGTCTTGTGATTAATTGGCCACTTCTGAATAATCCATGATAATCTCCCTATCATATGGCTACCTTATTAGTAATGCTTTTTTTCTATCTGAAACATTAATTTCCCTTTGCCACGTAATGTCACTGATTCATAGGTTCCAGAGATTAGGATGTGGATATCTATCTCACAGGAGGAATAGGGAACTCTCCCACCATACAGCCTTAAGGCTGACTCATGGTCCTTACTAGCTACTGTATTTCTTGCTGTTGAGTCAGAATGCCAGGCTGCAGGAAAGAAGAAGCAGAGAAGGATGAAAGCATCCTTGCCAGTGGAGTTGAGCCAATACATTTCTGCCAAGCTGTCTGTGGCCAGAACTTAGTCACTCAGCCACTCCTAGATGCAAGGGGGACTGGGAATTGTGGTCTTTCCTCCTTGTGGTAAAGTGCTCAGCTCCAATTAAGATCCCATTCCTACAGAAGATGGGAGAATGGCTACTGGATAAACAGCCAGCATCCTCCGCCATAGAGTGACAGAGAAAGAGGTCTTGATTTTCTCCTTTTTGTTTTTATTCCATTAAACATTCCATGACCTTCCAGAGCAAAGGTGCAGAACTGGATGACAGTTTTCTGTTGAGAAATGAGACTAGAAATGAGATCTTTAAGCAGAGAGAAGAAAGACACTTTTTCCTCCCTCATTTTTTTCTTCTTTTCTTTGGGTACAACCTGGGTTCATTTATATATTACTGAGCATCATAAAGATCTAGAATAGGAAAGGTGATTGAAAACTGTATTCTTGCCACTTTCTGAAGGAAGCAGTCCTGGAAGTCTTCTTTCACAAGTGTCTTTAATTGCACTGCTCTGGCTGCCTCAGTGTCCTGAATTAATTAAAAATGTTTGCCTTTATGATCATTTTGACTTTAGGCAAAAGCTGAAAGTTGCATGGTACCCGACCCAGTGAATAAAGTGGGTTAGGAGACACCCTAATATTTTAGTGGCTGGCCTCGCTGTTGGATGTCCCCAGCAGCAGCAGCATTCTCTGTATTTTTGGTGACACCTTGTGAAGATACTCACAAAAGAGTACTACCAGGGTGGCTTCAAAGAAAGTGGCAAGAATGACAGGATAAGTGTGTTTGAAATGAGGACAAGTATTTTGTGGGAAATTAATGGCACTGTGCCTTTTACTGGAATACTTTTTTAAAAATTAAAAAACCCTCAGATTTTGATCAGACCTTCTGTTGCTTAGATTTATCACTACTTATACACCACTCAAAAAAGGGTTTTTGGTGGTTTGCTCCTCTTTCAGTCCTACATAAAATAGCCTCTTCAGGGAATAGATAAGATGCCATTTGTACTGGTGACTAAAGACTGTGGCCGGAGCCGGTCACACGGAACACGTCATCCTGCCTTTCCAGGGCACAGCTACCATTGCCTGTGGTGTAGCTCATGTGTTACCTGCGTGGCCAGATCACATTTAGGTGCTGAAAGTGCCACCCATCAGAAGCCATCTTCTCTAAGGCTAGGGATCCTCCCTTGTTCAAAAACATTGCTTAGTATAGGCCTAAGGACAGAAGAAAACTAAATTTGCAATACTTTTCTTTAAAAAGAGAGAGAGAATAAATGTTAGATAGTTGGACTACTATTTTAATATTTTATTTTATTTTTATTATTAATATAGATCTTGAGTATATAATGATTACATTCATCTTGGGGAGTTAATACCTATGCAGATCACAACAGTATCATTTTTACTATGGTCTTTTTACCAAGATATCTCTGGTTTTAAACCATTCAAAAGTAATCTGTAAGGCTCGTTTAAAAATTAGCATAATGCTCCCTTTGTCTTGGGGCTGTTTCCAGGGATTTGTGAACACTCTCTATGTGGGAAAGCATTTGCACGGTGGCCGATATGTCTCCCACTAGGCATGGCTCACCTTCTTTGGATCCTTATGGTTTAACTCAGAGTATGAAACAAAGGCTATGGACACAAGGGACTTGGGGTTGCTGCTGAGATGGCACTGCCTGCTTGTTCTGCTTTTTTGATTCTTGATGTGGGGCACAGCTGCCTGATCCATCTATTCCTGAAGCCCATGGCCTGCTCACTAGAGAAATGGTTTTACGCTGTGCTGGAAACACAGTGGGCAGGCAGTGAAGGGAGACCGTCCACAGGAACTGGGTAACATAAACAATAGTAACCATAATCATAATCTGGGCTTTCATGGGAACTTTCATCGAGGAACCAAAAACACATTACCAGCATTAACTCATTAATCTTCACAACGCCCCTGTGAGGGAAAATTAAGTGTAAGTAATCATAATTATTACTGTCATTATCCTTCAAACAATTCCCAGATGTGCTGTGGCTGAACTGGCATACTTTGGGGATTTTTTTAATAGGGACCCTAGACTTTTGGCAGGAGTTCACATTTTTTTTTTTTCTTGCTCACTCTTGCCTTACTGAATAAATATGGAATGTTATGGATGCGTGGGGTCCCTGGAAGGATTTCCAGTGGATAGCAGTCCATGTTCCTTTACTCCTGCCTACTGAAAGTTTAGGTGGCTGTAGTGGATTCCTGGAAATGCTTAGAGATTTCATTTAAAACTGTATGTGCTGTTTATGATTTCAGCCTTATCTTTTAAGGTGAGGACTTGATAAGTTTCATTCTACATGTAGCATCCTGTTTACTCTGATACTATTTAAATTAGGACAGTGTCCTTTGCATGAAATCTCAGAAGCCTCTGCATGATCAGCAGCAGCCTCTGCATGCAGCCAGAGGTCCCTGGGAAAAATGGATGTGTGCGTCTGTGCCCTTGGAATCGTCCTACCTCTGCAGCCAGGTCGCCACCTGGGAGCCTGTTCTTGGGAAAACTGGTCATTCCAGAGCTCCAGAATGACCATGTGGAAACCAGGAACCTTCAGCTAATGCTTACGAGGCTAGCTCATTTAATAGTGAAAACGATGTACATCACGTGTTTGATAGAAACTCTGGAAAATGCTGGAAAGTATAAAGAAACAAAAGTCACCTATAAGTGCAGTACTAAGAAGTAACATTTTGGTGAATTTTCTTTGATACTTCTGGTGATGTTCAAATATATCATATGGAATTTAGACTCTATGAATTTTTAAACTGGTTGTAAATAAGTTAGGACACACACATTTGGAATGAGAGAATGCAGTAAATGGGAAAGGTGCCAAATGAATAATCATGCAGAATCTCTGTGTACTGGAAGAACAGTCATGAGAACCAGGAACCCAGGGCAGTATCTGGCAGACAGGAAATGATCTAGAAAAGGTTGTTGCAAAAATCATAAAAGAAGTCAGGCAGGAGGTGGATATGGACAGAACTGTTTCAACAGCAACTGTAATTCTTCCCGTGAATCCAACCAGACCTTTTCTATGTATTGTGCCCAGCCCTCCCAGTAACCTTGGCAAACCCATGAAGCTGACTCCAGCTGACTGGTAGGGGAGTGGAGTTCAGAGATGTCAAGTGACTTTCCCACAATGGTACATCTATTAAGTGGCAGAAACAGAATTCAAAGCCATGGTAAGCATTATTTACAGAGTTCAGGCTTCTCCTCTTACTTCCTTGAAATTCCCCATAGCCTTTTGCTTAAAAAAGTTGGGAGAGATGAGAAGTCATCTGGTGGTCTTTGGGTCTGTCAATAGGCGGAAGGCCCAAAGAGCTGGCTAAAGAGGGGACTGATGGCGCTAAACGCAGAGAGTACCCCAAAGAGGGACAGTGAATGATAGCATAACCAGGGGTTGGCACCTCAGGGTGAGAGACTGCTTGGAAAGGAATGTGTGCCTATCAGTCAGCTCACGTGCTTATAGACTGGAAAGCCAGCAGCAAAGCGCAGACTGATGTAGAAGAGAGAGTGAAAGTAGGGAAGGCATAACGTACTTTCAAAGCTCGCATGTACCCCTAACCAAGACGAAACACTGGAAACACAAATTGGAGACAGGGAAGTTTAATTGAGGATTAGACTTAAAAAAAAACTCACTTCAGAGATCTAGAAATAGCAGCATAATCCCAACAGAAAAATACAGATAAAGACAGGAAGAATGACAGGTCACTGCTGAAAGGCCTGATGGTTGTGCTCAGGGGACTCCTGGGCAATGGAGAGGTGTTGGAAAGGACCGAGGTGACCAGGGTGGCAATTCTCACCTTAAAGCGACCATTTTCTCTTTGAAGATATTGACAAGATCTTGGGTAAAGATGGAGAAGAAGGAAGATGGATAAGGAAGACTTTAAAGGTATAATGCAGAAAGAGTCATCTCAGGTTGTAGGCGTAGGATTTGGTCAGACACGGTATTTAGTAAGGAGAATGGCAGCAGTAAAGAGAGAAATTCATTGAGGTTTAGTAATTATAGTACACACAGGAGAAGATAAATATCTTCTCCATATATTACATCATTGTTAAATCTCAATAATTTTAAATGTAATTAACCCCTAATGGTGCTTAGATTTAATAATATAGTTATTGCCTGGGAATTGTCTACAAACCATTATAAATCTATTTGTTTAGGTTTACCAACCAGGTAATAAAATGTATGTGTGAAGTTCAGGTGGTGAGTTTCAGAGTCTAGTGTGCTATTAAATTTCTTACTCAGTGTAATTGATTGTAAAATCTACCTCAAATAACACCAAATAAAGAGCTTTTATAACACATTAATTAAAATAAAAAATTTTTCTTTCAGTTATTATTTTCTAATTTTTCTCTCTCTTCTTTCTAAATGTCAACCCTGGGGGACATTGTCTCCTTATATTTTGCTGCATCAGGAATTATAAAATATGGTCCCTTTAAATAATCCTGTTTTCTCACTAGAAACTAAGACACTAACTTATTTATCAAGAAGATAGAAATGTCCATCTTAAGAGAAGAGTTCATTTTTCCTGTATTTTTTCAGCTTTATTTCCTCTCTCCCACCCTCCCTCCCACCCTCCCTCTTTTTCTTCCTTCCTTCCTTCCTTCCTTCCTTCCTTCCTTCCTTCCTTCCTTCCTTCCTTCCTTCTCCTATCTCTCTCCTCTCTACCACCTTCACTTCCTTCTTTTCTTTCTTCTTCTCTCTGTCTCTACATCTTTCACTCATTATCTCTGTTCTCTCTCTCTGTCTTTAAAGGAGAAGAGGAGAGGGAGGTTCCTTAAATATTAAAATAGTCACATT
>PVLA01011419.1:0-53214 GCA_004027455.1 Hydrochoerus hydrochaeris | reverse complement strand
TTTTGGAGAATGTCCCATGTGCAGCTGAGAAGAATGTGTATTCTGATGTGGTTGGGTGGAACACTCTGTAAACATCTACTAAGTCCAATTGCTCACAGGTATGATTCAATTCTGTTATTTCTTTGCTGACTTTTTGTCTAGTTGATCTATCTCTTTGTGACAATGGGCTGTTAAGATCTCCTGTTATAATTGTGTTCTTGTGTGTTTGGTTTTTCATGTCGATTAGTATCTGTCTTACATAGTTGGGTGCTCCTGTATTTGGCACATATATATTTATAATTGTTAGTTCTTTCTCTTGAATTTTACCACTAACAAGTATGTAGTGACCTTCTCTATCTCTTTTAATCATTTTAGGTTTGAAGTTCACATTGTCTGCAAATAGAATAGCTACCCCTGCTTTTTTCTGGGTTCCTGTTGCATGGAATACTGTTTTCCATCCTTTGAGTTTTAATCTGAGTTTCCTTTTGGGTCAGATGTGTTTCTTCTATACAGCATATTTTGGGGTCCTGTTTCTTGATCCATTCTGTCAATCTATTTCTTTTTATAGGTGAACTGAGGCCATTTATATTTATGAATAACACTGATATGTACTGACTTGACTTTGCCATGTTATGTTCCAGATGTTTCTTTCTGCTTTTCCTCTTATTTAATTGCTTATCCTACCTGGACGTTTCTTTCTGTTGTTGTTTTGGGGATTGTGGTCATTTTTATCTCTGTCTAGTATGTCCTTCAGTACTCTTTCTAGGGTTGGTTTTTTGGACATGAATTTCTTCAGTTGTTCTTTGTCATGGAAGCATCTTGTTTCTCCATTAAATTTGAATGAAAGTTTTGCTGGGTACATCAGTCTGGGTTGAAGGTTGTTTTCTTTCAGGGCTTGAAATACCTCACTCCAAGCTCTTCTTGACTTGAGGGTTTGTGCTGAAAAGTCTGCTGTGATTTTAATGGGCTTTCCTTGATAGGTGAGTTGTGTCTTTTCTCTGACAGATTTTAGTATTCTGTTTTTATGCTGTATGTTGGAGATCTTAATTGTTATGTGTCTGGGTGTGGATTTATGTTGATTGTGACTGTTTGGTGTTCTATATGCCTCACTTATCTGTATATCATTCTGTCCCCATGTTTGGGAAATTTTCTGCTATTATTTCTGTAAATACTTTATATATGTCATTTGCCTGCACTGCTGTATCTTCGCTAATGCCCATTATTCTTATATTGTTGCTCTTGGCCTCATCATGAAGCTTCTGGATTGTCATTTCATGCTGTTTTGTTATTTTTAAAAGTTCTATCCTTTCCTGATCACTAACTGTGATCTGTCCGCAAGGTCTGAAATCCTATCCTCAGCTTCCTTTAGGCGGTTTTGCATACTTTCAATAGAATTTTTTGTTTCTTGGATGTCTCTTTGAGTTTGTTTCATGAATTGTGCTTGTTTTCTATATTATTCATTGAAAGTTTCAGTTAGTTTCCCATGCTCATGTACTTTTTTCTCTACTTCTTCTTTAGCTGTATTTAACAACTCCTTTAGTAAAGTTGTTATGTCTATCTTTACATGGGAGACTACTTCTATTTGATTTCCTCTATAGCCTGATGCAGTTATTGTTTTGTTTCACTGGCTATCTTGTCAGAGATTCCCAGTGTGTTAATTTTGGGGTCCTCTGTTTCAATATCTCCTATACTTGCTTCTGGTGAACTGTATGTTTGAGACTGCATTTTGCTTTTTTGTTTTGTCATTTTCAATCTGCCTGGTGTTTTCTATGTGTAGGAGGGGATCACATACACTCTTTTCAGACACACCAAAGTCTTACAGTTAGTTGGAGGGGGTTTTACTACTGGCCCTATTTATCCCCTGTACACCTCTATTTTAGGGGTATACTCACCACATTGATATAGTCAATCCGGTGTAGTCCAAAGTTTACCACCTGGGAGCAAAGTTCCAAATTTTCTCACACTATCTGGATACTGCTGAGATCTTCTGATGTTCCAGGTGGGAGGGCAGGCCCATCTGTAGCAGTCCAGGGCACTTTTCAGTCTTGGTTGGGCCTTCTCGATGTTCCCGGTGGCAGGGCAGGCCCACAGGGGAGGTTTGGGGAAGCCTACCCCTGAGGCAGGCTCACGCTGAGTTCCAGGTGGCAGCGTGGGCCCTCGGTGGAGCTTTGGGCAGCTTATCCCTGTTGCAGGATTCCGCTGAGATCCTGCTGGCAGGGCGGGCCCACGGTGGAGGTTCTGGGCAGCCTACCCCAGATGCAGGCTTCCGCTAAGTTCCTGGTCTCACATTTCATTTGAGAAGCATTTAATTTCATCTGCTTTTATCAGTTTTCTGATTCTTTAGCACTTTTCTTTCTTTTTTAATTAATTAATTTATTAATTTATTTTTTGATACTAGGACTGGTACTCATCTTTACCACTTTCAATAGAAGGCTTGCTCTTGAAACTTTCTGTGCTATTCACCTATTATAGTATTTTCGTTTAATATGAATCCAGTGGGCAGAAGTCTGCATTACATACTCAACTATTCATACTGAGCTAATGTGAGTGAAAGAATTTTAACAATTTGACAATGTGATTTGTCTCTCAGTGGTTTTATATCTGAGTTCTTTATGCAAGAGAGACAGTAAGCTCTAGAACATGCCTGTGAGATTTTAGATCCATCAAAACTGGCCTGGATTGAGAAAACAAGGCATACTTATTGTCACTATGCTTGAGTCAGTGTCAGTCTTTGGAGAGGCCATTCTTCCTGGCTTGCAGGTGACCACCACCTTCTTGTATCCTGACACAGCCTCTGCCTTGTGCGTGCACACAGAGAGCCTCTTCTGCTTCTTCTAAGGGCACTAAACTGGTCACCTCACTTAATCTTAATTGTCCGTCTAATGGTCCTGTCTGGAGGAAAGATGGCCTCTAATAAATGTGCTGGAATATGTGGACATCTACATGTAGAAGACTGAGTTTAGATCTGTATCTGTCAGAAAGTGCTAAACTAGAACCAGATGAATTAGTGATCTTCATGTTACAACAGAAACAGTCTACTAGTAGGTAAGAGGCAGAATTCTTAAAGACATAGGCATAGGCAAGTTCTTTCTGCCCAGAACCCCAGTGGCACAAGAAATAATACTAAGAATCAACGAATGGATCATATTCAAGAGCGTCTGCATAGCAAAGAAAATAACCAACAGACTGAAGAGACAATTTAAAGGATGTGAAAAAATATTTTGCTAGCCATTCTTTGGACAGATGATTAGCATCTAAAATATATAAAGAATTAAGAAAAAACTAGATCCCCCAAATAAAAGACTCAATCAAAAAATAGGCAACCAAGATAGACATTTCTTAGAAGGAAATCAAATAATCAATAAATACATAAAAAATATGTTCAACACCACTGTCTTTTACAGAAATGCAAATTAAAACTACATTACCATACTCATCTTACCCCAGAAAGAATGGCCATAATAGTAACAAAGTGAGGATGTGAAAAAACAAGTCTACTACATCGTTGATGGGAATATAAACAAGTACAGCTGCTATGGATATCAGTGTAGAGATTCCTCAAAAAAGTAGAAATAGAAATTCTATTTGACCCACCTATCCCCTTCTAGGCATCTTTCTGAATGAGCTAATGTCATATATTGCAAGGATGCATGCATACCCATATTCATAGCAGTGCAATTTATAATAGGTAGATTTTGGAAACAGCATGTATGTCCATCATCAGATGAATAATATAGTATTTATACACAGCAGAGTACTACTGAACCATAGAGAAAGATAAACTTGAGGGATTTGTAGGAAAATAGATGCAACTTTAGAACATAATGGTAATTGAAATAAGTCAGACACAAAAGCTTGAATATTTCATGATTTCTTTCATGTGAGAAAGTCAAAATTTATGCTGTATATACTAATAAAGAACAAAATAGAAGATAGATAAATAGGAGGTAGGGAAAAGTTCAAATAATTCCCCCAATTACCTGTTCCATTGTTTAAATATCTTAGTATATATGCTAATTTGTTTCATTTACACTAGTTGTTTCTTTTAGTTTATTGAAAAAGTTTTGTGCTGTAACCTGTTTGTTCTTTATAAAAGAGAATCTTGTTATTTATGCCTTGTATTCTGCATAACTGCTTTGAAGCTAATGACGCACAGTGTATTAACTGTTGGTACTGTCTTATTGTGAAATTTTGTTTTATTTTTTCATAAAATGAAAACAATTATTTAAAAAAATAAAAGTCCTGTCTCCAAATAGACTCATAGTGGGAGTGTGGGCTTGGATATACGAATCTGGGGAAGCACAGTTCAGGCCAGCGTACAGTGCTGATAGAATTGTAGTGCTTCCCCCGTACCCAGCACTCACCTCACGTGCAGCTTGTCTCCAAATGGGGGAACTGCGGCCTCTTGAGATTAAAGTTCTGCCTAGGATCACAGATAAAGAGCAGAGTCCAGATTGAAGTCCAGCTAGGCTCCGGAATCCATTTCCTTCTTTGCTGTCTATGCTGACTATACAATGGTCATGGCATCTTTAAAGGTTTTCCTTGCTGCATTTACTTAAGATCTACTATTAAATGAGATTCATTTGCCTTTTTAAAAACAGTATAAAAATTGGTTTCCTACTTTTTTTCCCTTTGATAATTCACTTTTTACTTGTCATAAGTATTTAGGAGAGCAGGCTGTGGAGTTTGAATTTCTGGATACAAAAGTGCTTTCTTCTGAAAAAGGTATAATTAATCCAACTATCTAGTTGAGATGTGTTTGTAAAAGAAGAGAACACATAATCGCGTATACTGGGCTGAGATGTGCGCCACACACACACACAGTCCCTGGGTAAATGAGTGGTTATTGCAGACAGAGCAGTAGGTAAAGGGTGAGTTAAGGCAGGAATTATTTTCCCTTCCCCATTGTAGGGAAAGCTTCCCTTATGGCAGGCAAGCAGTCTGTTTTAAATCTTACCTGCCTCCCAACCACTGGCAACACTGACAATATTTCTTCACAAAAGTTACATGTTGTGGCAAGTTTGCTGATTAGACAAATCTTGAAGTGATTTTTTTAATAACTCTGTAGATATCAAGAAAATATTTCTGTTTGCTTGGTTCGTTTGGGTTTGACCTGTGGTTTGTTGCTGATAGTCATATTTTTTATTGAGTATATTAACTTATCAATGTAAAGAAGTGTGGAGCCAACAAGTTGTTACTTTCTTAGTTTAGGGAAGCACATAAATCATATGGGGAGCAGAAGATTCTAAGTGGCAATAGAAATGGGTTTATGGCAAGGGGCACAGCCTGATTTTTTGGGATCTTCCACTCAGGAAATTCAAGAGCTGTCCTTTACAGGCTCAGTTTCCTATTCCCGGAGTTCTTGCACTTTGGATTCTGTTGAATTCTGTAAAATGAGTCCTAGTCAAACAAAGCATTGCTGTTCCTTTTTAAGGTGCTTCAGATTTGCCCTCTATTTGTTTGCCTTTGTTCCTTTGTGTGAGTTCTGGAGCCCAGAGCTCTCCCAGGACCTGGCTGAACTTTGCCCTCCACACAATGTCCTGAATTTACTTTCTCTTCCCTGGGGGACAGTAAGCTGATTTACTCCATTGCTTGGTACTGAAGGAGGTTCCTAGAACTTAGTCTGCCAAATAAGCTTTTACTTTTGTTTCCCTTGTCAGTACTGCTCTGGACTCTTAGGATTTTTTGAAGAATCTAGCCTTTTAAACTTAAAAATAATGTACATTGATTTTTTTTTTAGCAACCAAATAACAAAACATCACATCAGAAATAAGAATTATTTCAGAGGTGGTACATGACTGTCTCATTAATTCAATGAGAAATTGTATTCATCAAAATATAGATACTCTGAGCATCAAATGCTGTTAAAATTGCAAGCAGTTTGCTCCCATTCTTAATGTAATAAAGACAAAAATGTCAATAAAACCAAAAACCATTTGCCAGCCATGCACTCTAAACTGATTGTGACTTAGAGAACTGTTCAGTTCTCTGGGCACATATAATGTCAGTATTTTTATTTCTTTAGAGTTTAGATCAACTAAACATACTTATGTTTCTTGTTTGTTAACACAGCTTTTTGCATCATTTCATCAAAGTTGAAAGAGGAAGTTTATATTTATGGCAGACTAGGAGTTACTCAACCCATCTCTTTGAATTCCCATTATATGCTACTTAGAAACTCAGCTCAACTCAGAGTCCTCAGGAATCATTTTGCAGGGGAAAGTTTGATTTGCTGCACAGAGCTGCTCTGAGTTCCTGAAAGTACCTGATACTGTATTTCCCTCCTATCTTCCCCACTGCCCTCCTTAGAGGTTCCCAACTTTTGCGAATCTCTTTTGTGTTAGAAAATCTTTTCCAGAAATGCCATTAGGTGTTGAGGCAGGGTCATTAGTAAGAGATACCACTCCAGCTCACCTGTGAAATTACATTTGTGAATAAGCAGTGACAGCACCATTGCCTTGAGAGGTGGCAGATTTGGAAGGCCGCTTGTGGTCCTTACTGAGCTTTACCTAGTTATCCTTCATAATCTGTGTAAGTAGGATGTCTGGAGAGTATTAGCAAGAGTAGATATTTTTTCCCTTGACCACATGAATGAAAGAGCCTTGCTCCTTCCTCCTTTTACTGCAGCCATCCATATTCAGGTTTAAGGATTTTGGACTCCCATTATATTTTGATAGGTAGAAATAAACTCTCTCCTACCACTTTTCTTGTTAAATGTAGTTTTAACTTGTAGGTTTCATTTAAAGGAAGGGCACTTTGGGAACTGCCCTCAGAGTTGGATAGGGTTGAATAGATGGGCAGTGGTAGTCTCCACTCCTTCCTCACCTTACCCCATTGATCCTAGGTCAGGTCTCCCCTTTCCTAGCTATCTGTACTGGCACAGTGTGACTCTTGCACTGGGTTTGTCAGTTGACTTGCTCCACTGTGCTCCTTGTGGTATCACATTTGCCTCTTTGTGCTTCCATAAACATAGTCTGTGGTCTAAACTAGATGCTAAATTCATTTTTTTTCAAATAAATTTGCTTTTATAAAGATTCTTGAATGTTTTTGTGTCAAATAAACCAGTAGTCATCTTTCATAATCATATTATGAGATTCTCAAGTATCCGGCTGAGTATTCAATTAGCTAGGTGTACTTGGGTAGTAGAATTCACATATATTAATTGGCTTCCCCATTAATATGAGGTACATCTTTCCTCCTGTTCTGGATCTTAGGTTGATTGTTTGCAGCTAACAACTCTTAAGGTAGTGGCACTTTTCTAAAAACTTCCTGTAGGATTTGAGGGCCCTGGAGTGCTGCTTTCTCTGTTCCATCAGAGATTTACATTGGTGTTTCCCTATTTCAAGTTACTTAAAGGACAGTTCTGTCGCTGATGAACTGGCACAGACTTGAGTTATTAAATAAATCAGACACTGGAATTATTTCAAGTCTAGTCAAGGTCCAGACAAGAGATAAGGACCTACCTAGCTTGTTAGGAGAGTCCTCTGAGGACTGGCGCTGACATTGCAATATGGGAAACTCAGTGGTTCCCTAGCGCACATCTGCTATCAACTGTTCATGGCTCCCCCAAATCTTCCCATGTGGAGCCTCTGGATGAACCACTCCCTGAGCAGACCCATCAGTAGAGCAGAGAATGAGGTCTTCCCAAAGCCATGAACTTCGGTAATTCTGATTTAGTGTTTATCAATGTCCTGAAGAGTCTTGAAATGGAAAAAGACTGTCCTTAGCTTTTAGGACCTTGTTTATAGTATAAAAGAAAACACCCATCCAAAGGAAATAGGAAGAAGAGCAGCCATCTTTATCTTGGAACTGAAACATTTCCGTAGTTGATTGTCGCTCTAGAATTGTATTGTAGATGCTGGGTTTTACAACAATAAAATTCCATTTGCCCATTGATCAGTGTAAAAGTCATAGCAAGGCATGCTACATTTATCTTTAGGCCTCATTCTCCATAGCATTGTTTTATAATGTTTTCTATAGCATGACTTCCAGTTAACAGTATCTTACCCATGTTCTGTCCTGTACTTCTTATTTTCATTTGTGAGTTAGCTGCTATTCATAAAAATAAACCTGCAACAGTGATAAGAAAACATTGCTTACTGAATGAATTTCCAAACTATGTATTGCATTTTATTTATTTGTTTGAGATGGAGTCTTGGTATGATTCCCAAGGGAGCACTAAACCCCTGATTTTAAAGCTCCTGAGGATCTGGTATTTACCACCATACCTAGCTACGTCTTACTTTTTACTTTGCTCTGCAAAGCAAGAATTTTGGAGAATCTGATCTGAGAAGTGGAATTAATCTTGGGTGCCATTTTGCATACAAAAGCTGACTTTGCAGTTGAAGAAAGTTAGATGCAGTTTCAGTGACTCACCTGAGGTGAGTAAATTCACTGTGGCAGTGGATTCCAGTTTGCTTCTTACTGTTGCCTGACTTGCTCTTTCTGCATAACCTTGCTCTTTTAAAATGAGGGTTCTACTGGCAATCAAAGTTTGCAAGAGCCAGAACCATTGTTTCATTAACTTGGTCTACATACTTATTATTAAACCCAGATTATTAATGCATAGAAAAATTGCAAATGCTTAATTATAATCCCAACCTGCTTTTCATTGTTTCTGTGGTGTTTAGTAATCTATCCACATCAAATCTGTCTTAAAGAGTTGAAATCTATCCACATCCAAATCTGCCTTTAGGAGTTGAAAACTAGGAACTTTTAGTAGAATGCTTTTAAAAGTTCTGTAACATTAACAACTGGTGATGCTTTATACTACTTGAAATTTATTTTTGTCACATGACTAAGATGTATACAGGGATATGCATTCAGAAAAATTCTATACCATGTCTTTTACATTAAACAAAAAGTTCTTGGGAACTCATGCTCTTGGGAAACCTGATAATGAAAGTCAGAGGGGTGTTAAAAATCTAATTTAGAGAGACTTCTCCAATTTTTAAATAGAAAAATTCTGAGTGAATCTGGCAGCAAATATACATTTATTAGACTTTTGATTGGTTATGGATATGTCCTGAACTTTATAGGTAAAAGCACAAATATCAGAACATATTGTATTTCTTCTATTACATTTTTTCTTAAAGTACTTAAAATATTATCTTATTGAACCTACTTCACTGTTTTTGCTGGTTAAAGAATACAGCAATAATAGCTTTAAACTTGAAATCTTAAAAATAAATCATTGTGACCAGAGCTTTTGTATTTTTTATCAAGTTCTGTATTGACTAAGGAACAATAATGTATACCTTTCAATTTCATAGTGCTAGATCACTAAAAAAAACAAAACAAAACAAAAACCAGACAAAGCCTGACTTTCTTTTTGAAACAAAGATTTCTTTCTTTTTTTTTTTTTAGGAGCTCGAGAAGCCTAAATAAATAAATAAATAAATAAATGATTTAAAATTTAGGAATACCCAAAATATCACACATTTTATGTTCACTACCATATTTCCATCCCCAGTACCTCCAAATATGTGTTTGAATATTGTACCTAATAAAATATAAACTAAATTCTGTGATGAAGTCAGATTTTCTTAAGTAGTCAATTAGAAAGGCCTATGGTTTCTAAAGCAGAGAGTTTGCAACCTGGTGTGTTTTAGCTAATTTTAATTCTTTTAGATGTCTTGTACACAAATTGCTTGATTACCTCCTACATCTCTCTTAATCTGGGTTACTGAACATAATAATAAGCTTTTGATGATTTTTTTAAAAGACCTATTCATCACTGGAATCTTTTAGCACTTCATAAACAGCTGGTGGCAAACAGCATCACTCACATTCTTTAGAATTCTTTGGCTGCTTTTTATCCTCAATTGTCATGTGGGAAGGAGGAAGGAAGATCAGTTTTTACTTACTTCAGGGTGATCAAAAGAAGTCCCAGTAATGGTACAGACTGATTTTGACAGTGACTGATATTTGCAAAATATTTGTTTACTTGTTTTTTCTCTTTGATTGAAAAAAAAGTTTTAGTTTTATCCAGACTATTTCAGTTACATTTGACAGAACTATTCCCTAGTACTTTATCTTGGGAATGACCTATCTTTACTGTCTAACTTGATATTTTAAAGTCTAACGTCTTGAAAACAGACTTTTTATTTAGTCACCCATGTGTTTTGGTTTTGTTTTAGTGTTGATACAAACATGTATATTATAAATTTGAAAGGTAGTTCTCTTGGGGAGAGTAGAGTTCAAATATTCCTAATATATTGTCTTTTAAATATTCTTACTTTGACCTCTTTTAGTAAAATATCACCACTTTTTCCTTTTTTATCATTACATCTGTCAAATGAAATTTCTGATACCAGAGTTATTATCACTGAATAACTCATATCAAGGCATATTCACATATAGTTATGAATTATAAAATTTTTCCTGGTAATCTGTTAGAGGACTTTGGGAAGCATACTGACTTTGTATAATTCCAGCATGGACATGTTTAAGGATAATGGGACTTATTTGAAGCTAATGGAGACTGAAAGAGGCTCAAGTTTCTACAGTTGTAGGTAGTTAAGAGATTTGAATTAAAATACTGGGTGTACTGTGGGGTTAATAAATGTTGATAAATACTCAAAACAGGATTGCAATTTGAAGTGCTCTTGGATAGAGGATTTTTTTTTTTTTATTTAAAGAGGGAAAAAAACATGTGAAGGGTAGAGATAATACAGAGTTAAAAAAAAGATGAACAGTAAGAAGTCACTAGTTGATAAATTACATATTGTCCTCTTAGAAATAATTGTTCAAGTTAAAAAATTAAAGCATACAATGTAGATATTCAAGCAGTGAGACTGTAAACAGCTAGGCATGCATGAGTCTCTACATGTATTTCTATCCTCTCTGTATTAGAGGGAAAAACAAAACCTAGCAAGACAAAACAAATTCCAATAAAAACATGAAACCAAAAAAGTCATATAAAACCACAGTACAAGGTGATCTACAATGATTACTGTGTTGTTTCTTATTATCTTCCATAGAATTGTCTATATCATCAGGCATAATTGAATAGTATCATTGAATATAGCAGTACATAACAATATTAGTAAAAAAAACATTGTAGACAGTATAAAACTTCAAAGGCAGGTAATAATCAAACTAGAGTGGATATTCTAGTGAATCTTGTCATCTTCCATGCAGTTGCCTATACTCTCAGACTTGATACTATCAATCATAACAGCTTTGAATAAAATCTATCAATACAAAACAGTGATCTAACAAACCAGATTCGATTATGATCAGTCATGGTAAAACAGTGTAGGTTTTACGGAGCTTTAGATTAAGTTAATAGGAAATTAAGGATACTATATCCTGGACAGGATTTTTAAAAGTCAGCTTTAGATCTGAAAACTTAAACTATGAATTTCATGTAATGAAGATGTATTGTTACTTCTAGGAAAATTAATAGTATTGTAAAATGGTACTGTTACATTTCGTATTTGTGATACTTAAGTAAAGGTAATATGCATCCTTTTGCTGTAGTGCATTAGGATGGGAATAGTTCTTTTTGGTGTAGTGTATGCAGTGGTGATTACGTGCCAACTGGCCATCAGGGCCGAGATGAAGTAAAGTGGGACTGATTTGTACCAGTTAGTGATTTTCATGGTAAAAATGCTTCCATCACCGACAATCTACTAGGGAGATGCTACTGATCAGAAGATTGAGACAAGCTGTGTGACCAAACACCGTTATATCATCCTCGATACACAGGTAATCATGGCTGCAAGTAACCTTAAGCACAGATAACAGTAAAATCTAGTCACATAATAGGAAGTGATGAGTTTTGAGTTATTACATTTGTTTTTAATGATTCATTTAATTTTACATAATTAGTTGTTTAATATGTTTTTCCAAGTTTTATTTTAAAAAAGCAAAAGGATATAAATGATACAGAATTTCAAAAAATAGTCAGATATTAACACTAATTAATATATTGCATATTGTTATCTTAGATGTAGTTGTTCAGGTTATAAGATTTAGGCATGAAAAAATGATCAATCAATGAAAGCACAAACTGTGATTTTGGGGCTTTTACAGGTAAATGGAGGCAACTTGAGACCATACTCATAACTGAAATAAATCGACCTCACATTTGTAAATATCGTATTGTCTCCATAGTGTAAAAAAAAACACAGAAAGAGTAGTAAGATCTAAAATGTAAAATACATATTGTGATAATGAAAGGGGATGAAAGTGCTCAATAGGGAAGAACAACTGGGATAAGGGAAAAAAGAGAAGGAAGAAGGGAAATGATTATATGTATATAGGTACTAATCTCTGTTAGCTCATCCAAAATAATAGGTATGTTTTATCGACTGTGTCACAAAATGTCTGAAAAACCAACAGACTACTTTTCTGAGCGGTTATTGTCCCTCAGAAAATTAAAACCTGACATAGATAATATTAGCTATGAAAAGGAGGAAAAACATTCTACATGTAGGCATGGGACAATTACTGCATTAATTAAATGTTCAGATTTGTCTAAGCTTCAGTTAGAAAAAGATGGTTTCTTCCATTCTATTTATTCTGTTCAAATAATGGTGCTAGTGGATTAAAATATTTTATTAAACCCTGTCCCATTGCCTTTCAGATTTAAACAGTAGTAGTCATTTCAGATGACTTGGAGGCATTCCTTTGTACTGCAAACTGAAAGCTGTGTTAGCCCTTACTGTGTTGTATGACACAGTAGCTATGATGACCAAAGCACATTACTGTGATTTACACAGCTTAGACTTCTGAGATATCTGATCAGATGTAAGAAACATCTAGAGTTTATTGGCAAACACCAGAGGAGTAGCAGTTGCTTTTTACTGGGAGAAATGTTCAAAGGGCCAGACACAATTGACAGTGAGATTTTAATCTTGCCACATGACGTCATAATTGGTGAGTGTGTCTTCCATTATGAAAAAAAAAATTGGTAAGAACCTGACATTCCTTCAAAGAAAGTCGGTTTTAGAGTTTTGAACCTTTTATGTAGTTACAGCATTAGATAACATATTAAGCCTACCTAAATGCATTTCCTTAACTCTATTTAAGTATTTTAACTCTTACTCAGAACAATTATAAGCACTAGTTAAGAATGCTTTTCTTACTTTGCATTTAATAGTTCATACATTGTAATCAATATAAAAAATATTCTTAAACTTTACTAACAAATTATTTCTTATTTTTTCTTTTTAAGATAAATATCTTATAGACATATTAATATTTCCATTTTTTGTTTTGATGATCAGGAATTGAAAGTTAAATTTAATAAGTTTTTGTTAATAAGTATGATTCATACTCATTTCTTAATCATTCAACATGTTTTATTTTTCTTCCTTTGTGCAGATGTCCTCATTTGTAAGCAACTACAAGTTTTCTAATAGAAGGTAGGGCATAGTTTATCAAAAATTTCATTTCTTAGAGTTGTTAATGGAAAAAGTAATAATATTTGTGAATAATATATGCCATATGCCACATGCTTTTCATGGTCACTGTTTTCTTTTTCCCTTCCTCTGTCAGTGTGATCTTGTCATGATTGAATGGATATGTTCAGAATGACTGGTGGCCTGGTATTTGACAGGGAGCATTATGATACTGTATACCCAGGACAAGTCTCCTAGACAGGGAAAGATATTTTCTGAAAAAGGGTAATAGTCCCTAATATTACAGTAAGGAGAATAACACCGATCCTACTTGGAGAGTGACATCACCAAGGTGGTCAAAGCACTCTGACGCATTAGTCAGAGAAAAGACTTTCAATATCCTCAGTACTAAGTGCCCAAGAAGTAGTTTCAGAGCTTAACACTCTCAGTGACTACTGGTTCATTCTGGTATCTTAGTGTAGACTATTTATGTATGTCCCCAGTCATACTGAGCTGTCATGACTCTTCACACTGATTGGCAAAGTTCCCACAAAACTAGGCAGAGAGCATCCTGACAAGACTAATACTTACTGCATTAAATGTCATTCAAGTCCTTGTGAAGCTTAGCAATTTTATTACCTCCCATTTGGTCCCTTTCCTGAATGATTTTTGGGGTCATCATAGTAATTTAGTTTGTGCAGTGGTTTCTCACCCCTGGTTGGGGATTTAGCTCAGTGGCTTAAGCGCCTGCCTAGCAAGCACTAGGTCGTGAGTTCAATCCCCAGTACAAAAAAAAAAAAAAAAAAAAAATTTCTCACCCCTGCTCTGATATATTCAAATCCAAGTTCTGTGTTCTGAATAGCCCTGTGCCTCTGGCTATGCTCTATTTAGAAATGTTACATTTTTTCATGGTACTTTCAATACTCACACTAAACTTTTTATTTGGTTTAGAACTTTGTGCTGTACAATGTGAACTTTGGTAGGAAAATGAACTGACCTGCATATTATTGATAATTAACAAATAACTGAGAGTTACAGCATAGGAGGCAACTTTTTAAATTTCATGTATGGTTTTGTTACAAGAATTCAGGTGTATAACATTCCATTCTTTTTTATGTAAGGCGGTTACTGAGATGAATTTTCATACTTATTATCTGAAAGAAAATGTAATCAGTTCAAAAACGGTTTGTATCATAAAGTGCTAAGTATGTCTCCATTTTCCTTGGTTGTTTTGTTGCTATGTTATTTTTATAAAGGAAAGTTATTAAAATGGGTATTTTACCAGAAAAGCATACCTGTGAGTAATTCTGACTTACTGGAAAATTTTATCAAAAATAGTACAAAAATTGGATGAATAAGTACTTTAAAAATTAACTTATCTATAGACATCACTATTTCAGTGATCTGTAGTGCTTATTTACTTCTCTGGTTTGTGAAATAATTGGTTTTAATATCAACCCATGAAACGTAGGTTTTTAAACTTTTAAAAGTGGAATTTGTTGTCAGATCTGTGTTTCTGCAACAGAATTTTTTGGAAGGAGGCCATTGGCTGAATGGATAAGAGAAATATATTGTGTAATTTGGAATCACATCTCTTTAGATGACTTTTGAGTATGGAGACTGTTGTAAAATGAATAGAATTCTCTTGTTGTGTGCTGTTACAATCAAAGGTATTGAAACTGTCTCAAATACATTATATAAGAAATTTATTACATCTTGACTCCTAAAATATCAAATATACTGGGTTACATTTCTATGGTAGTCTTATGTGCCAGTTTTGTTTCTGTTGAAAGTTATTTCCAGTTTCATATTCATGGCTGTACCTGCAAACGGAACCATGTGTTTGTATACTTAGTTTTCAGAGTTGCATGTACCTTACATGCCTCTCAATTGGTGTTTTGCATTTGTGTTCACAGACTTCTACCTGTGCCTCTCCATGTACCTGCTGTGTGTATGGGGAGTATTGGAATTTTCTCTTCTTGTAGCATTGTTTTGTTGAAGCATTTAGCATAAATTGCGATTTTGTTCCTTAATATACTATCTCTTACCCATTTGTATATACTATGCAGTACAGTGGTTTAAATCTTTACTATTTCCCAAATGCCTAGAAAATGACAGAAATGTTAATTAACTTGATTCTTAGATAAATCCAGGCACATTATTATGGAATGTGGTCCTGGATGAAATGGGTGCATGGAAAAGGACTGCTGGAATGATGGGGCTGAGTGGGGTGAGGGCAGAGTATGGTTTCTGGAATGCAGTGCTTCTTGATAGGATCTGGGCAACCAATGAGAGACTTGCACTGTCTTCAGAATACAGTGCTTGACTGCTGTATTCTCTTTCTGTTACAGTTGAGAGATTCTACATACTTTCCCCTCTTAAGTCCTTGACAATAATTTTAGTAACTAAAGCTGTGGAATTCTGTGAACACAGTTCTTGGTTTTGATTTAGCCTCTGTGCAGTCTGCTACCTAAGTAGACACAATTCTAAATGTGTTTTTCATTTTTTATATTTACTGTTCCTTTTTGCTTTTTGGTTTGTTCTATTATATAGGCATTAGATTTAGAGCCTGTAGCTCTGCTTTATGCTTTTGCTCTCTCTCTCTTTTCCTTCATGGATTTTTTTTTATATCTTTGCTACTCCATTCTGTTTTTGATGCCATGAAACTGTGCACTGAAATTTTATTAAAAAGGTAAGCTTTATAATATTTTTACTTTACTCAAATTTAAAAAATTATTACATTTCTGGTAAAATATTTAGATATCCTTTAACTTAGTAGCTCCCAGTATAACATGTAATAGGTCTACTGTAGGGACAATGCAATCACTCCTTGCAGGTGTCTTCCCATCTGGTGGGCAGCCAGTTCTTCAACCCAAAAGTACAGGAGGTTGGGGTGGGGAGACTTTTGCAGCCCCAGTCCATCCTCTGCATAAAAGGAGACTTGGGTTTTAAGAAGTCTTTTCACTCTGTGCTATTTCTACTATGGTTCTGCTGGCTCTTTGGGAACACTTGGCTTTACAGTACTGCTGCTGTGGGAGTATTTTGAGGGCTTTTTGATGTCTGTATATATTGCTGACTTTGTCCCCAATGTCATGATAAAGATCATATCCATTCCCCCAGGTCTGTGAGCTGTTTGACAGTCCCTCTCTCCTGTACTGCCTCACCCTATCTTTGACCTGCTGCTAATTTGTGTGTTCTAGAGTTTTACATAAGTGAATGCACAGTATATCCTCTTTGGTGTCTAGATTCCTCCATTAATCTAATTACTTTGATATTTACCTATTTTGCGCTATGCATAAATAACTAATACTCTTTTATCACTGAGTAGTGTTCATTGTAAGGCTATATCACAGTATATTTACCCATTCATTTGTTGATGGAGTTGCAGGTTGTTTCATTTTTTCACAATTACAGATAAAGTTTCTCCAAATGTTTACCTATAACATTTTTTATGAACATATAAAATATATTTCTTTTGGGTAAATAAGTATGGAAAGGCTGTACTATGTGTGTAATTAAACTAACAGACTGTTTCCTGAAGTGACTGTATATGTTGCATCCCACCAGTATTGTATTAGAATTCCAGTTGCTTCACATCCTCACCAACGTTTGGTATGGTTACTATTTTAATTTTAGCTATTTTAATGAGTATGGGTTGTGCTTTGCCTTTCTTTCATGACTAATGGTTTTGAGTTTATGCTTGTGTAGTTATTTGCTATTGGTGTATCTTTTTTGGTGCAGAATATGTTTAAAACTTTTGTACATATATGTATTGGGTAATTTTTTCTTACTGAGTTTTGGGGTTATTTATATACTTTGCTTACAAGTCTTTATTTGATATATTATTCAATAATACTTCAAGCTGTGGTTTTTCTTTTCATTTTCTTAAAAATGTGATACAAAGAATTTGTTTTCATGAAGTTCTGTTCAGTCTTTGAAACTTAATTTCAGATTAGAAAGATTTTCTCCTAAATTTTCTGTATATTTTATAGTTCCAGTTTTGACAATTAGGTCAGCAATTTAATTTATTGTGAATTATTTTTTACATAAGTATAAAGGCATGAATCCAATTTAATTTTTTTGTATATGGATAGTTTCTTTTTCAGTCTTATTTTCAAATGAGATTACCCTTTTGATGCTATATAGCCTTCAGCACCTTTTTACAAAATTATTTTTGGTATTCAAGGTCCTGTGCATTTTGTAGAATCAGCTTACTGAATTTGGCAACAAAACAAAACAAAACAAAACAAAACAAAACCCAAAACACCAAAAAAAAATGCAGTTGGTAATTTGATACAATTTATTTGAGTATAGTTTAATTTAGAGAAAATTTATTTCTGGACAATATTGCCTTCTAAATTATGGTAAAAGTATATTTATCTATTTCATTAATCATCTTTTTTCTCAGTAAGCATTTGTGTTTTTATTGTAAAGATCTTTCTCATCACTTGTCTGATTTATATTGATTTTTGATAATTTTGATTTCTAATAAAATTACAATCTGTGTGCATGCATGGGTTAGGGTGATTCTGGGAATCAGTGTCTTCTCACTGAGCTATGTCCCCACTTTGGTAAAAACAAAAATTTGTTTTCCTTTTTGTGTGAGACAAGATCTCACTAAGTCATTCAGGAGAATCACAAGTTTGAGTCCATTCTCCCAACCTGAGCAATTTTGTGACTTAGCGAGACTCTGTCAGAAAATAAAAAGTAAAGTAAAATTAAAAGAGCAAGGATGCAGGTCAGTGAGAAAGTCCTTGGCTCAATCTTCAGTACTGAAAAAAAAAAAATCAAATCCAGTGATTCTTGTATTGAACCTAAATTGTAATTCAGTTACACCAACAAATTCATATTTGCATAAAGTTGCTTACAATATTTTCTTATCTTTATATTATAGTAGACTATCATGATATTATTTCTGTCATCTTTTATTAATAATTTTTGCCTTTCATTGGATCAGTTTGCTTCGAGGTAGATCCTTTTAAAAAATTCAACATAACTAGCCTTTTGTTTAATTGATAGATTATTTCTTTCTAGTTATTTCTTTCTTTCTATGTTATTTCTTTCTAGTTCATTGCTTTCCACTTTGCTCTGCATTTCCATTTTTGTTCTAATTTTGGATTAATTTCTTCTTTTTCCATTTTCTTAAGTTTGAAGCAAAACACTGGTTTCGATAGTTTTGATTTTCATTTAATTCAAAGTGTTTTGGTTTTTCAATTTCTTCTTTAACCTTGCATTATTGAGAAGTATGTTGTTTTACAAACATTTGCAGATTTTCTGAAGATGTTTTATTTTCATATCGGTGGCATATATATGGCTCTTAATTTTTAACTCCAATTTGACAGTAACAGCTTTCTAGCCTGCCTAAGTAGATCATTTGCATGCAATGTAATTGTTGAGATGGTTACATTTTTATCTCTCAGTTATTTGAATTGTGTTTTTTTTTCCCTGCCTTTTTTGGATTAATTAAGCTACTTTATGTTTCTATTTTATCAATACTTTTTCTCAATAGAAGTCCTTGTTTAATGTTAGCAGTTGCCTTAAGATTTCTATTTTCTTCTTGAACTTACTCAGTATACATTTAAATAATACTTTTAAATAATAATAAAATATATTTACTCATGTTTTTCCATTTCTGATGCTTTTCTTTCTTGTGTCTGGTAATTTTTCTTCTGCCTGAAGAGCTTCATTTAACATTTTATTACTGTCCTGCTGGTGTGGATCAATTTTAGTAGCTATTGTATATCTTTGTTTTTTTCTTTTGAAAGATTTGTAGTATATAGAATTTTAGGTTAAAAGTCATCTTTTTCTTTCAGCACTTTGCCTGTATTCTTACTTCCATTGCTACTTACATTATTATGATATCATCCTTATTTTTCTTCCCGTGTACAAATGTCACTGTTTTCTTCTACTTCAAATTTTTTTCTGTTACCATTGATGTTGGATGGTTTAATTATCATGCACTTTTGTATCGTTTTCTTTATTTCTTGTGTTTGGAGTTTGCAGTGCTTGCTGAATCTGTGTTTATAGGTTCAATACAGTTTCAAACATGGTGGAGGAGCTGATGGTATAGATCTAAAATAGAGTGTGTGTTTAGCATGTCCAAAGCCCTAGATTTAGTCTCTGGCAAAAAGCAACAAAAAAGTCTGAGAGTATTTTTAAAAAAGAAAAATTGGCTTATAAAGGTGTTCCCCCAACTCTTTATTTATCAGTGTATTTTATATCCAAATGACGTAAGCTGCTTATTCTATGAAGAGGTCTATCAAGTAGATATGTTTTTTCTCATGTTCAACAATCTCTTGAGCATATTGTAGAATGTGTAATTTAATAGGCGGTTCCAAGGGATTGTGAGTCTAAGTAATCAGAGTTATAATAATTAACTAGTAGTTGTTTCCTAGGTAAGACAGTGTGAATTAAAAGGAATTGAATTTATGGCCTGACTGTCATGTAAGAAATGTGCGACCTCTGGAATCTTATGTATTATTAACCTGTCATATTCAGTTCTCACAAGAATAAGTGAAAATGTTGGTTTAATAAGCTCATGAGTATAAATAAAAGTAGGCATTAATAATTCACTCTGATTTTTCATTTTTAGGATATTAGGTAAATGCTAATGCAAACTATTTTAAAGTTTATAGAATCATTGATATTTTTAGATATGTGGAATACAGTTATGTCCTGTTTTTATATTGATCTGAGATATAGTAGTATTACAGTTTCAGTGATTCCTGGGGGATGATCATGCAATAATTACATTTTAAGTAGTTCACATGTCTCAAAATGTTATCATTGCATATATTAATGCTGTTTGAAATGTGATTGTAAAAAAAGAAATATGAGGAAAATTATTTAATAATTATCAGAATGAAGTTGAGTTAATAGGTGTGACATCCAATTATAACTAGCCCCAAGAGAAATACCCAGTGAAGGCTGAACATTGCAGCCCTGCCTAAGACCCATGCTAACTTAGAATAAATCATATTCACAATGAGAAAAGAAGGCTTTGTTCATATCTTCTTTTATTAATATTTTAGTACAATGTATGTATTACATAGGTGATTTGAACAGTCTGATGAAAGACTACTGTTTTACTTAAAAATGTTACTATTTTCATGGGAGAATGCTAATGTGCATTTTAGAATGTGTTAAATTAAGTGAGCCAGAGTAAGAGATTAGAGCTAAGCAAGTGAGGGCAGAATGATCCCTGTGCTAATGGATTATAGTTACAGACATCAGTATGAAATGGTGTTTAGCTTAATAGAATACAGATAGAACATGAGACATATGTTCACAAGTGTACATACTTATATCTAAATATTCATACATATATTCACTTATTAGTATACACATGATTTTTTCTATCTCTTAAAGTTGAAAACATTTTGAAGCAAGGGTATCATAGTAGCAACAAGGCATTCACATGTAGCTTTCCAAATCTGTATTGTAATAAAAACACCAGAACTTCTTAGAATAACTAAATCTAGGCCTGGAGCAGGTACATACAGTATGAGCCTGCAATATCTTGTAGTATAGGAAGAAAGTAAGTTGGGTTTTTTGTTTGTTTGTTTTTTTGATGCTCATGATGATAGTGGTAGGTTAAAGAGAGATGGGGGCCAAATAAAGTTCTCCCAGTAGTCAAAAGTGGAAAAATTTGAACAATGTAATAAATATGTGTTGGGAGTATTACCAAAAGTAAATAAATAACCATGCGTTCTTATACTGACAAATTATTAAATTAATAGATACATGAGAAAAGTTATAATTCCTTTTACAGAAGAATGCAAAACAATTTATGCATTCACATACTGTCAAGAGATGAAGCATAAACCCATGCTCCTTAAGGATGGGGATGCAAACTGAATTCCTTCTAAAAACTGCACTCTGGAAAGATGGAAGAGGTGAGAGTAACTGTCATGGGGAAAACTGGAAAACGGCTTCAGCTGTGTTCAGGGAACACGTTGATAGTCCACACCCTTGATATGGTGTGATGGAAAAGAAACTTTCCTGCTCTAACCCTCCTTCCACAAGCCTATACACACTGCCTGAGCATGAACACAATGTCAGGAAAGCCCAGAATAAAAGGCATTCTGTGAAAAGCCTTAGGCAGGGCTCTCAAAGCAGTCAAGGTCATCAGACCCAAGGCAGGCCTTGAAAACTGTCCCAGCCATGGGAGCCTGGATCAGCAGTGGGACATTCAGTAACAACTAACAGAATAGTAATAAAGTGTGGATTGAATAATAAAATATAGATAATGTTACTTTAATTATGGCAAATACTCCATAGCAACGCAAGATGCTAGTGGGGATCTGGGATATATGGCAACTCGCTAAGCTGACAGTTATCAGTTTAAGGTGAAAGAAAATAGAAGCCTTGTATATAAATGGACATTAAAGTTCAAATCAATAATAAATTTCCCTCAGTTTATTTTATATCTCTACAATAAGCATGTTATTGTACAACATTCCCAGTTACCTTGGGTCAAGCCTGACACCCCCATTGATGACATTGAATAAATAGAGAAGAAATGGGGAAAACAGAATTTGCTTGTTAAATCCATCCCGTGCTGTGTAGTATGGAACATATTTTTTCACTGATTCCTTTGAGTGAGGACAAAATATTTTAAGTATTAGGGTAGCCCTTAGGGTCACTGTGTCAAAATACCCTTTGCAAATACCAACTTTCTTCTTCATGGAAGTAAAAATACTAACAGCTTCCTTCCTTGAGCTTCAGCTTATCCACTCCTGGCACCCTTGCTTCCTGGAGAAAGAATGGCAGCCAGGATTCAAAGCTTGGGATACATTTCAGTTTGCTTCTATTTTCCCATAGTTCATTTGCATGTAGTTTTATATACAATGTAATCTACTTTTGTGTTACAGAATATGCCATGTGCAGATTTTATAATGATTTACAATTTTGTATACTTATTTTAAGTGACTGATCATCAGAACAAGGATTCATGGGATCTGTAAAGGGTAAGGGAAAAAAAAAAAAAGAGTCCAAGTTATGGCCAGACGTTTAGGAACTAGCAGACAGTCACTACTTTATTAAAAATGAATGTTTTTATTTCATCTATTTACATGTGCCATGGGAAATGCAGAGGTGAGAGGTGATTTTGTTTGTGACCCTTACTGTCCAGTAGCTACATAAATAAAGGCTGTCAGTGCAGAATAAAGGAACAGTCCAGCCATACGATGCTGTTTTTTGCAGTGCTTATGGGCGTGGACTGAGAAACTATATTCTGTTTGTTGTCACTGGTACTTCTTCATTAATATCAGAAAAAAATAAATTGTAAAACTGTAGTACAGAAGCAAGAGTTGAAAAGGATGAATAATTAAAGTGAAAAAGTAAAAGAGGACAAAAGAAGTTGGGGAAGTGTTTTGAGAATAAACTATCTGAGCTCCAACAGCACATTGAGTTACAGCAGTGTGTAGTTCCAAGGAATCTGTTTGTCCTTCCCCCTCCCAGATTGCTTCTGTGTTCTTTACCTTGATTGTTGACCTAGAGACTGTGCACTCATACGCTGTCTCCTGGCTTCCGCTTGCATTTGGCCAATGGAGAGTGTGGGGAAGAATAAAGTTATTGTAATCTTTGCCCTGTCAGAAAGAGAACCTTTGCCATAAAGATCACAGCTCAGGCAAAGGTAGCCGTGTCCTCAGCTGTATCTTTCCTACTTCTGGGACCCATTTCCTCTCTTGCTTCTTCAGGTCTGGGTATGAGGATAGCTCAGCTCATCCCAGTCTTCAGCTTCTTACACTTGCCCACGTCAGTGTTCATATTCTCCATATTACATTGTCTTTATTTGGGTACACACATTATGTCTTTTCTGACTGGCATTTTTAAGAAATCAGAATTATAAGAACTGGACCTAGGGCTGGGGTTTTAGCCTAGTGACACAGCATCTGCTTGGCAAGTACAAGGTCATGAGTTCAATCTCCAGTACCAAAAAACAAAACCCAAAACTGGAGCATCATATGATATTCATCCTACTTTATTTTATAAGTGATGAAATTGAGATCAGAGAGAAGTTAGATTTTCCTGAGTCTGTGTCAGTATTAAAGATTAATGTAAAATTTAGTCTTGCTAATTCCCAGTCTTCCTATTCTCATTTCTCACTTGCATTAAAATTATATAAATATATATATTTTTTATTTTCCACTCCCAGAGTCTCTTATGCTGAGGCAATGCACAATCATGTGTATAACTTTTAAGTTTGTGAAATTAAATGGAGACTACCCAAAGGAGAGCCCACAGAGGCTGTTTACCCAGAGCACTCTATTGCAAGGGGGCCGGTGCATCACAGCATTTGGCAGAGACGCAGAGGGGAGGCAAGGGAGTGGGGAATGGAGATGCCCTAGTGGAAGAGCTTCCCGTGTGCTCTGATTGGTGGTGGTGGTGGGCATGCTGTAGGGGCCAGCAGGCTCAGGCATCTAATGTGATTGGTTTGGGGAGCATGTCAACAATGACACAATAAAATAAAGAAGCAGCTGTTCCTTGCCCCAGTCCCACCTGTGCTGGGATGTTAGCTACAGAGCCAGTGGATCCAAGTTCTCTTGTCATATGATTCTGCTGCTATCTCTTTGTATTGTTGTGTGTCAGTCGTGAAAGCAGTTGGATTGCTGTCAGGATTTTATATTCATTGTATGAATCACTTGGGCCACTGAGTAACAGCAGACGGTCTGTAGCTGGGATGGCGACCTTCAGGGCCGTCAGTGACACAAACATCCTGCTGTGGCACCTGTGTCCTAGGTGTGCCACCTCTGGTTCCTGGAGTACTCCAGGGAGATTCCACATCTCTAGCAGGACAAAGTGTGACTCTCAAGAGGAAGCAGTGAGGAAGTGAGGAATAGACAGAGAGACCCACTTTGGCATACCAGTTGGTTAACAAACTCTAGACAGAGGCAACAAAGAGCCATGCTGGTAGGGTTAGAGGTCATGCACGTTTATGCTTTGGAGATGGCTTTGTGGCAGCCGACTTTATTCTTAGTAGCTTTGTGAGTCATTAGTGCAACCAGGTGACAACTTTGCCAGCTTTTTTTGTCACATGGGTGGCAGTAATATTTCTGGTGTGAGAACTGGCCTTAGAGAGGAAGAGAAACCCCAAATTCCACTCTCCCAAATGGTTTCCTAACAGTTTCTCACTGAGTTTGCTGTAGACTTCAGTGGCGTGCCAGGAAAGTGCCTGACACAAACGCACCCTAGTCCAGCTGGTGTGTGCAGAAGCGAGTCCACGAGGAGCGTGGCAGTTAGAGACAGCCCCTTGTGTGCCCTCTTCACTTCTGCCTTCCCTGCTTGGCTGTGGTTTGTTGGCGAATTTCCTTTTGTGACTGTGCACCTTCTCTGGGTATTAGCTGTGTGGCAAAGCTATCTCATCAACCTACCTTTGAAACTCAGTCCACTTCACGGAGTCCCCAGAGTGACTCCATTTTCAATTTTATTGCCATTTCTAAAGAATTCCGGGCATCACAAGTCAAAGGAGCAATTTAATTTTGGCACGGGAAGGAAGAGTGGAGCCTGTAAATTAGATTTTGTATCTATCTGACTGTATCCTTAAAGGGTACTGTATATGTTAGGGGCAAAAGGAGATGACCCCTAGCTTTTCCCATACCAAATAAGGCCTCTAGCGGAGACTACCAGGAGCTGTCTCTCCGTAGCCAGCACTGCATGCCATGGAGCAGGGGTACACATCTTCCTGGGACTTAATGTTCAGTGTAAACTGCTGATTCTGAATGCTTTTCCCCACAGCCAGTGTTCCTGTCCAGCACTAGAGGAAGGCAAAGATTTTAAAGCACCAAACTGGAGCCAACTTGGCTTAGTTCCATTCAGTGGTGCGTAGTTCATTGGCTTGAGCTCCTAAGGGCAAAAACTGAGTTTTATTTTTATACATATAGGGAGTACCCCACAATAATTTATATATAGAAGATATTCAGATATTCACTGTTACTTCTCTATAACGTGTTGAAGAGTTACCTATTATAACTGGTATTTCAAATATTTGTTAAAATATTGATAATGACCATCTTTCCTTGGATGTATAGGTATGTATTTAAATTCTTAGCCTTTTTCTCTATATGTGTGAAAACATATATAAAAATTAAGATGGTTTCTTTCCTTTTGTTTGTTTTCTTGAAATCATTTGGTTCTTGCCTTATAATGTGAGGCTTACTGAGTTTTTGAGGGACTGATACTTTGTGATTTATTTTTGCTTGAGAAATAAAAATTTTAAAATGGTCATTGTTTGTGAAAAATTGAAATAATGTAATAAACCATATTAGAAATTGTTGAAATATTTTGTATTGAACTAATTTTAGAAATCCAGTATTGGAAGCACCCTGCTTTATTTATTTACAGGTTTTTGTGGTAGAAATGCAGGAAACTGCAACATATGACAAACGTTTTATAATGGGCAAAGAAGCCAGTGGCAGAGTTGAAAATCTGTTCCTGTATTACATGAAAATATTAATTACATTGGATTCCCTTAAGCTTTTGTGAAAATGGCAGTGACAGTTATAGAAGTAGGAAGATAGTTCATGCTTAGTTAAAGAGATCTGGCCTTCTTCTTTGTTAAGGAATGACTTCAAAGCTAAAATTTGCATTAAGAACATTAATGTGATAATTTAAAAAGTACCCATTAGCCTGACACTTTCAGGATAACAAACTAAATTCTAGAGAATTTATGGCTTATGGGAGAACAAGTTGTAGATACGGGGGAATGATCATAATAAAAATATGTTTTTGCTTAAAACACTGTCAAAAAGAATTCTAACTACTTCAAAAAATACATGTTAAATGTACTTTACTACATTTTTGAAATAGATTAAAATTATATGCAGATTAGTTCAAATCATGTGGCTTCAAGATTATTTCAAAGTGCTGTCTTCTCTGGAGTAAATGGCCAAAAAATTAATGTGCGCCTAAATATCTGCTTGGCTAGATGATTGGCTGAATGAATGAACAAATGAATGAGTTATTCAGTTTGAAAGCTGGTGCATGTTTTTCTCTTCCAGAAGGCCAATTTTTCATCATATTAAGAGCAGTGGGAAGTTGCAACCCTAACCTTAGCCTCTCAGTCCAGTTCAACCCAGTAGAAACATCTGTTCTAGCCACTTTCCTAAATGGTAGTGTCTGGACCCTAGAGGGAAGGTGCAGCGTTCTCACCTCTTACTGATTCGCAGGAATCTGTATCCACTGAGCACCTCTTGGCATTACCACAGACCTCTGTGAGCTACTATTATTATTTTTGCCACCATTCTTTTTTGCAATTTCCTTCCTCTTTGAATTCTGCCATGTTTCATTTTCTGAGCTTTCTTTCCACATCTTCAAAATTTGCTTCCTTTTCAATCTCTTTCTCTGACCTTGCCGCAGGAGTTACCTGAGGCTTATTTTTTGCCCTCTGTTCTTTTTTGTGCTCCTGTGATTCCTAATCCTGGCTATGATCACAACCTGCGGGATGAAGCCCCAAGCATGAGCACATTTTAAAAGCTCCACCAGTAATTCTGATGCACAACTAGAGTGAGAGCTAGTTTTTATACTGTAGCCCAGGGAATTGTTGTGTCTCAAACCTTCACTTTTGTCTCTGCCTATTAGCATCACACACTACCTCTTCCACTTCTGTGCCCTTGGCTAAATGAGAAGATGTTTGCATTTAGAAATCTCATCTTCCTACTTTATCTATGGCATATTTTTACCTCCTGATTTTTTTATCTGTTCTTTATTTCAGCTCCCAATTTTATCATTAACGTTCCTTCTTTTTGCCATGCTACATCTTTTATACACTGTGTCCGAATTAACTCTGGGGAGGTCAATGTTTGCTCCTTTGTTTTGCCCCAAATCATGTGGCTTTCTGTTGCTTGCAAGGTCAAATTAAAAATCCATATTGTGTTAAATAAAACTTCAGAGCCTAAACTTGTGGGTCAGCAGAGCACTCTTTTCAGCCTTTGATAGGGGGACCTACGCATGCCAGTTTTCTTCAGGAAGCATTTCCTGACTTCTCCAAGTGAAGATGGCCTTTCCTTTCCAAGTTCTACTGGGAATACTGAGCCTCAACTCATGTAATTTATTATTAAATTTGGCCATCACCTATAAGATAAAATGCAGCCTGATCTTATCTTGAAAAGTAACTGTGAGTGTATTGTTATAGACTTTCTTTTTATCACATTTTTAATGAATCGTGGAAAATGGTGAGAAGTGAGTTGTATGTTATAGCATCGATGTAAGCAATGTTGAAACCAGGCATAATGTATTAAAGAAGCTTTTCTGTAAGATCATAGTCAGCCAACATTTACTAAAGGACTATTAAGGGCTAGGAACTTATTTGTGTTATCTTATTTCATGTTTATGTAGAATATCATATGCACTTTAAAATTAGAAGACAAGCACAAAAACAATAATCAGCTTTCTTCCTATTATAGGCATACCTGGGATTCCAGTTTGGATCTTGAGATTTCAAACCTGGAATTTCATTTCCCTGTATTTTGGGGGAACCAGATTCTATTCTTTTTATTTCACTAGAATTTTCCTTTCATGAAACATAGTTGTAAGTTGTAAGTAAATAAATGTACTGTGATAAGGGTCACAGGGTAAACTCTACTTACTGTGTCTTCTTCTAAAAGCTCCGCTAGACTGAGTTGCAGGTAAAAGTCTACTGTGGGCCAAGTAGCAGCTTTCAGTTTTGAATCATTAGAGTTGATCTTACTTAAAGGGCTGATGTTTAAAAAATTAACATTGTTTGTGCTTGTAATCATATTAACATGTTGTCTTTCTTTCTGTAATCTCTAACTGATCCCAAATTGGAGGGAAAATAGACTGGAGGTAAAGGTAGTGAAAAGCATTACTACCTGTAGTCTAGCATATGAATTTTCAAAGCAGCTGTTTTGATGGACTGGGGTTTGAACACTGACATTGTTATTTGAAGTGTCAGACCACATAAATCAAGCTTATTTCCTTCCAAAGGAGGAGTAAATTTTCCTAAGACTGTGAAATGGCAATGAGGCCAGTTTTTTCATTATGGCTGCTGTCCAGATGGGAACAGTTTTCTGTCCCAGTGTCCAGAGCATAAGAGACCAGGGATGCTTTCCATCTTTCTTAGCTAGAAAGGAGAAAATTTAGCTCCCGGGAATTCAGTGCACTTAGCTGAAAGACTGCTTGCTGCCTCATTAGGTCTCTGATATGTTTGAAGTATGTTTCCTAATTGAGATTTTGAGACAAAATGGACATTAGAATAAAAAAATTAGTGCTAGCTGTCTTTGCTGAAATGTTTCTGTTATACAAGGCATGACTGCTATTTTATTATCTAAATAACTGAATAAATTGAATGCTTATACTTAGCATTTCTATTATTAATTGTATAATAGGCTCAGAAAGATAACAAAAACCTGTTGTTTGAAATTTTCTTCATTTCAGAAATTAAGCTTGATAGCTTTGTTTTTTAGGATACCCTGTTATTTAAACTTTTTATTTGAACTTCGCTATAAATAGAAAAATTAGCAGAAGGAGTCGAACTTCAAAAAGAACGTAGCTGTATTTTCTAGCTGTGTTACTGAGATCAAAGGCATTTGAAAGGTGACCTGCATGGCCATTCCATGTAATTAAAAAAGAAGTACAATTTATTATTGCATCTGAAAATGGAAACAGTGTTCCTTAAACACCACATTTATATAAAAATCTGTAAAAATTCAATTCATATATCTTAACTAAGAGCTACTATAAAGACATTTCATTGTTTAACTTATTTGAAAAGGAAAATTGTTCTAAAGATTCACTTAGCAGAAATGTGAAAATTAAGTATAGAGAAGTCAAAGATAAGAATATTGCAAAGACACATAAGAACAGAATTTGATTACATTTAGAGAGAAACAGGTTTTCTTCCACTTCCAAAACATGTCTAATGAACTTAGTTGGTTTGTTTTTGTATACATTTGGCAACCAAAGAAAAAGTTAAAACGAAAAAGAAAAAAGCTAAAAGTCTTCTCATTGTAGTAACTCATTGTGGTTCCTACTTTGCATGAATGGTATCTTCCTATCTGAAAGAGAACTATTCCATGCAACAGAAATGTATCGGCTTTAGGAAAGAAGCTTCCAGGATTAATTTCTAATATAAATAAATCAAATCGGCAGGGTTTGTGACATTGGGTACATGGATGAACTCCTGGTGTATGCAAATGCAAAACTGAGTGTCCCAACATCATCTTGCTGCTCTTAGGAATGATTGACCAAACCAAGTCTGGTGATAGAGGCCTGTGATCCTAGCACTCTGGAAGACTGAGGCAGGAGAAGCACTAGTTTAAGCCTGCCCTGGGCAACTGAGCAAGACCCTGTCTCAAAAAAAAAAAAAAAAAAAAAAAAAGACCAGAGGGATATCTAGATTAATGGGGTCTGGGTTCAGTCTCAAAGATCAGAAAAGTAATTATTTGGATATTTTCTTAAGTATATTTTAAAAATATGTCAGTGTGTATGGTGGGCTTTGTGTTCAAAATTAATTCTGTAGTAGCTGATATTTCTGTATGAACAGGAATTAAGTACTTGTTGCAGGTCAGAAGTGTGAGGGAGGTCCAGTCATCCTCCACACCCTCCTGGCCGTGCTGCACCGCACTCACAGTGCAGGGCCTTGGAGTTGGTTGGGGTGCAGTGTGCAAGGCAGGCTGAAAGAGCAACCCGACAGCAGCACTGCAGTGCCCAGCTTGGTGTCACGTGGAAAGGAGCCGTGCATGACTGAGAGATGTGGGAAGATGAAGCAACTCGGAAAGTGGGTTCTGAGTCTGAAGGGAGCACTGGCTTGAGCATGAGATAACTGTCAAGGTCTCAGACAGTACAAGCATGACTGTTTTCCACAAATTATGTTTTCTTGCTGTTTGTTTTGTTTTTCTTGGTGTAGTGCCTCTCCTTTTCAATGGTATCTCTGTTACTAGTTGTCTTAAAAAAAAATCTAACTCTACTTAGACAACACAGTATGCTGAGTTCTATAACAAGAACATGAACACCTGGTCCCTTTCATTAAAGAGCTAATCTGCTTTGAAACCAAAGAGCTATGCAGATGCAAGGTGACATTATTACTATGGTAAAAGAAAAAGAATTGTTCAAACAGGCAATTAAACATACAGGAGAAGATTTATAGCACCAAAAATGCCCTCAAATACCCTCAAGGTTAGCTTAATACCTAACTATGTTTTCATTTAGTGTGAAAAATAGCAGATTACATGGCTTATTGTGACTTGATCACCAGCAGTTTCATTTTTGGTTAAATGGACACCTACTTATCAATTAATCTAGAAAATCCAAGTAAGTGCTGAAGTTTCTGAATTTTATAGCTGGGGAATAGTTTAGGTAATCTTCCCTTTTTTCCCCACAGTTGAGAGAAAAAGCCAAGAAAATTAAGAATTGCCTCTCATTACTTGTCTGTCAGTAGCAGTCCTAGAGCTCCAAGCACAGACTGCTTGCACACAGTGGTATAATTTACTTATAGCCATCACTTTATGGGCAAATACTTTCACTGTCTTACAGTTGCCTTGAAATAAAATCCAGAGCCTTTAATATGTCCAGGCCACAATTTCCTGTCCAAATTCTCCAAATGCTTTTATACTCCAGCCATGAAAGCCTTCTTTCAGTTCCTCAAGCCTAAGAAACTCCCTCTGCAGGGACAGTCCCCCTCCTTCAGCCTGTTCCCCGCCATCCCTGCTGGTTATGTCCTCCTGCCCTCTGCAGGGACAGTCCCCCTCCTTCAGCCTGTTCCCCGCCATCCCTGCTGGTTATGTCCTCCTGCCCTCTGCAGGGATAGTCCACCTCCTTCAGCCTGTTCCCTGCCCTCTCAGCTGGCCATGTCCTTCTGCCAGCTGCAGGGACAGTCCACCTCCTTCAGCCTGCTCCCTGCCCTCCCCAATGGTCATGTCCTTTTGCCCACTTACAGGAAGTGTTATTTCTCTAGGAAAGACTTTTGTATTTTTTTAATTTTTTCAAGCCAAAGGAAGTCTTTCTTCACTCATAAATTACACCAACTTTACCTTCCTGATAGCTCTTCTTATTGTTTATTTACTTGTTTTTATTTTACCTCTTTCTCCAAATGGTCTGTTAGCTTCCTCAGCAAATAAAGCAGTTCACTCCCTGTTACCTCCCCAGTGCCCACTGCAGAATGGAGTCTGTGTAAATGAACACTGGTTTGCATTTGAATGATGGAAGGAGACCTTAAGGGTAAGATTCAGATAATAATTGGAAATACCTAGAAGTAGTTATTCAGTTTTATGTGATAGAATAACTGGAGCAAAAGTCTGTTGAGTACAGTTAGAATGCTGCCGTAGAGCTGCATTACAATAGTACTGGACAAAGTACCCTTAAATTACTGGGTACATTTGGCTATTATAGAAACATTAATAGAAATGTTTTTTAAAATCTTAGAAAATTTAAGCTATTAAAACAAGCCAGGCATAGTGGTGCATGCCTGTAATCCCAGCACTTGGGAAGCTGAGGCAGGAAGAATGCTGCAAGTTTGAAGCTTGTCTCGGCTACAGAGTGAGTTCAAGGCCAACCTGAACTACACATTGTAATTCTGTCTCAAAAACAAAACATTAAAACAGCTGATTAAGAGGAATGCATTTCCTTAATGTAGCAGCATTTTAAAAATTAATATACTTGTCCTAAAAAAAGAAAAATGAAAAAAGAGCCTAAAAGATCAGGATAAAAGAAATTTCTCCTACCCTCTCCTCCTCCCACATTCAGTAGCAGAATTTATTAAACCCAAAGTGATCAAATCACTTTGAGTCAGCCACGAGCTGAAAAAGGCACCTGCATTTCACGAATGGATGAGTAATGGTTTTTAGTTCTGATGCTGAGTACCCAGTTGATTGCAGTAGTGTGCTGTGGTTGGACAAGCACTAACTGTAGGGCTGAAACACCTGGATTTGAGTCCTGGTGTCACCATGTTCCTTGTTTGTTAGACCTGAGACAAGTCACTGAATCTCGCTGAAATGACACTGTGCAGGATTCCACCATATATCAAATAGGATAAGTACAAGAATTATCTTGGAGAACTGGATACACCATCAACGCAAGGTCTCTATGGGGTTGTTTGAATTTGGCTCTAAGCAGTGCACGCTATGGAGATGAGGGTGCTTTGCCCTTTCCTGTGGTCTGGACAGGCTTGTACACCAGTTGATGTGTGTTGATACAAAACCTGTGGTAACACAGATGTGAAATGACACCCGTGGGGAGGTGAAGGCCTGGGGAAGTGAGTCCTTGCTGGGACATTGGCAAAGTATATTTGTGCAGGAATGGCCTTTGGGAGGCCTGGGAGACCAAGCGACTCTCCCTGACACTCCCTGTATCCCCTTGCGCACTCTGTGCTCTGTCCACTATCTTTGTACCTTGCTCTTCTTGCTTTTTGCTCCTCTTTCTTTCTTCACCCTGGCTCCATGTTTTCTTCCTCCTCCGTGCTCGCTTTGGGACAACAGTGTGATGGCTGGGAAGGAGAGACTTCCTAATCCAAGGAATGGACTTCTGAAATAAAACACACTGTTTCCTGGCCTCCTCCCAATTTATTTTATTTTATTTTATTTTATTTTATTTTATTTTATTTTATTTTTACAAATAAGCCATATCTGAAACCAAGGTGAAAAAAAATCCATGTCTCAACACACACAGAAATTAGCTTTTAATAGCAGTGAAACTTTTTCTTCCCAGTTTTTTATGGTTTTCTTACCTTGAACAGTCAAAGGTGGCCTTGGGCTTATGTGAAGCCAGTGTACACATACTGTTTCTTTTACCAAGAGAGGCGAGGTAAACGATGTTATTTTATTATGTTTTAGAGCAGAACATGTTTGCACTTAAGAAATTAGAATTTTTAAATCTCTACTGATTTATTGTAATTAGATTTATAAATTCTAGGGATTTTTGTGTCTCACAAATTAGAATTTTACATATTTGCAAGTTAATGAAAAATAGTTATATAAATTCTATTTTACAAGGAATTTATTGATGATATATAATAGATAAAATGGTATTATGCACTTTTTTTTTTTTTTTTTTGGTGCTGGGGATTGAACTCACGACCTCGCATTTGCCAAGCAGGCACTTACGCTACTGAGCTAAACCCCAGCCCTGTATTATGCACTTTTATAGTACCTTTACATTATGCCATAGAAGAAAAGTATCATACATGTATAGGTAAGTATGTGTGTCTTGTGTGTATGTGTGCATATGTGCTTGTATGAAGAAAATACATGAAGAACATATAATGAAATTATTTTCGAGAGATAAGATTATAAGGTTTTGTTTATTGTAGAAATTTTCTACATGGCCATATAATTTATCATAAAGATGTTATTTAAGTGAATTTTTTTCACATGCTACATGAAACTAAATTGGGCCTTTGGAACATAAAGCCTAGTCTACAGCAACAGTATCCCTCTGATTTATAAATCAGGTGTTAGTGTCCAGTGAGATGTTTCTCTTTCAATAGCAGAAAGTATTTAATTAACATCCAGTGGTGTATGATTGGACCCCTGGTGTGGCATCCATTTGCCTGAATTATTATAATGCAACGTGCATTCTATTAATAAGGAAGCTTTCCAGTCAGTTTGTATGACTGGTGCTAGTGTGTAAGCATCTTTGCTCTTCCTAGAGCCTCCCTGGGCAAGCACTCAACCACTGACACAGCTCCAGCCCTCCTCTTTGCTTTTTAGATAGCAGGCAGTTTAAAATTTATTCTTACAAGATGCCTCATCTTTTAAAAATCCAGTTTGCCATCCTTTAATACCTAAATGTGATTCATGGACCTTAAAAAAACATCTAAGAATTTTAAGTATTTGGATTTTCTTCTCATTAAAACATGAGACTGAAAAGTGTGGTCTCTTTCAGAGAGGGCCATCCCGAGCGTGAACAAGCGCTCTGTAGATGGAAGGATCCGTCCCTCTTTGAGTTCCCATTAAGCCTTGCAGGCAGTCGTGGGCTGCTGCTGAAGGACTCAGGATAGAGGAGCCCACTGCCTGCGAGCATGGCAGCTCTCACTGGAATAGGAGTTTCTACCCAGTCTCTGATCTCTGCTTCTCTGTACTTTTTATCCCTACGTTTTTTGGAGGGCGGTACCAGGGATCAAACTCACATCCTAGCACTTGCCAGGCAGGCACTTGTGCTGCTGAGCTACACCCCTAACCCTTTCCCCCTGACTCTTGAGAGTGCCCTGGTACACTCACCATAGAGGCTGTGCATAGGCATCGCTGATGTGAGAGAGTATTAAAGGCACCAGGTTTGCCCAGTGGGCCCGCCTGTCCTGTTGGAGAACATCTGGTGAGCGGTGTTTAAATACCGCCAATATCTGGGGTCTCTCTGTCTGCCATGTGGCAATCACTGTCTGAGGAAATGGCATTTTCACTGTAAGGTTTGCAAGTTATGTGCCTCTTCCACTGCCACTGCCACTTCAGGGGAAGCTGAAGCATCATCTGCTAGATACCTGGCTGTACATTTTCCCCTAGGCTCTGTTGGAGCTTTCATTTTAAGGACCCAGTCATTGTCATTTCCTAAGTCTAGCCCTGCCTTGGACCTCCCCCTAGGTAAAGTTTGTCTTTGTGGCTGTTATAGTATCCTTGACTCCTTATACTGAGCTCATGCCTCTGCCCAGCACTCAGTCCGTGCTTCTATAGGGAGCAGCATTTCCCATGGTCAAAGTCAGTCCCCTCTGGTGTAAAGACACATACTACCAGTCAGTTTTACCTTTCTCTGTAACATTTTGTTATGGACGTTTTGTTGAAATAACAAAATTAGGCTTATTTCTAGCAAATTAGTTTTAGGAAGACACTAAAGTATTAGATGTGTCATTGTCAAACTTTTTCATTTATTAATTCTACCTTTTCCATTTTACCTCAAGAAATGTTTGTCATAGGTCTGTCCACAGCTTTCTGGTGACTTCTGGCATATATTCCCTGCCTCCATCTAATGTGAATGTATAGTCCTGATTCTTAATTCTGTGAGTATAAAGAGAGAGTGGGGTGTGGTGTGGGGAGCAGAGACACAAAGAAGGAGAGAGCAGGTTTGGAAATATCCCTCTCCCCTGTGCCATCACTCTTCCCCTATACCCTGTACCCTGTGAGTGTATGTGATGTGGTGTGGATGTGCACATGTGCAAGGAGTTCATATTCGTGTACTAAGCATTAAGTAGAATGAGAGTTTGAAAAAGTAAATCTCATATACTGGTGCAGAGAAAGTCCACCCAAAAAACTGAAAACAAAATTCTTCACAAGGAATGGGTCTTTTCTTTTGCAGAAGTTGAGAGCTAGAGGAAAAAAATTCTCAGTGTCAGGCTGAGTTCCTTGTGGTTTTAATATGTGAAAGGTCCTGTCTCATTAATACATATTCTCAAGTCATTTACAGAGTATATGGATACTTTTTCCTAAAAGTAGCATTCTTTTCCTCTGACTGTATTCTCTTCTCCAGCCTCAAATGCACATACCCAGAGAGTGAAGGGATGAGCGATTTTCCACATATTTGAACTTACAGAATTTAATATTATTTAAAGTAACGGTTTGTGTGAAATTGTTCAGTGTTAAGGTTTTAAGTCAGATAAAATGTAGTTGAATAAAAATGGAAGGGTCGAAGCTGATCGTGGTGGCACCTACTTGTGATCTTCGTCTAGGAGGCTGAGTCACGAGGTGCTGGAGTTGTAGGCCATTCTGGCCGGCATAGTAAATTCAAGGTCAGACTGGATATGTAACAATATCCTCTCCCCAAATGAAAAACAAACAAGACAAAACAAAAGGGAAAGGTCTTATGGTAAAGAGCCGAGAAGGTTTTAAGGATTTAGAAACATTTCCATATGTAAATTGCCCCTAATAGCTCTGGAGAAATAATCTAATGGTCATAGCAATGTCTAGGAAACACTTTTTCTTGATGAAAAATTGTAGTCTTGGGCCCTTTCTTTCTTTCTTTCTTTCTTTCTTTCTTTCTTTCTTTCTTTCTTTCTTTCTCTTTCTTTTTTGAAGGAAGGAAAGGTTTTGAAGGAAGTTCATGGTCTGTGGAGATTTCAGTCCATAATCAGCTGGCTCCAAGGCAGGGTAACATGGTACAGGAGCAACGTGGTGGAAGACAGCAAAGAAACGATCAAAGGGAAGGACCCTAAATTTTCATAAAATATACAGAAAACTGTATATTTTATCCTACATCTCACTTTAATTCTTTCCCTGTGAAAATCATGCTTAATGGTATGTGTTCTATAATTGCCACTAGTGCATTCTTCTTTGTGGTACCAGTGTAAACTATTCAAAAGTCTGCTGAGCACTTTTCCTTGTGTGTAATGTTTTTAAAAGTATAAATGTGGTCTGTTTCCACCTTAATACTTTTGCTATTTTTCTTTGGGCGAGAATGGTAAAAAATATTTTTCTCAAAAGCATACATATTAGTATCCATTTGATTTTTAAATGTAGTATAAATAAAAATCAAGACACTTAATATTTATTTGTATAGGAAATTATTTTCTAAACTACTATGGAAATATACTTATGTAAAAATTAAGTGGTATTGTGTTGCTATAAACATGAATATTAATAGATGTAGTCAGGGGCTTTCTGAACAGAACCAAATTGCACAAGATATATATCAAGAATGAATAAATGATATTGCATCAAATTAAAAGGCATTTTCACAGCAAAGGAATCAGTCAGCAGAGTGAAGATATAACCTCAGAATGAGAAAACAGTTTTGCTAGCTGTTCCTCAGAGAGAGAACTAATAGCTAGAATACATAAAGAACTCAAAAAATAATTAGACCCCTCAAAATAAAAGACCTAATGTTAAATGGGCAACTGAACTGAATAGATACTTCTCAGAAGAAGTACAAGTGGCCAATAAGTCCATGGAAAAAATGTTCATCACTGGCTATTAAAGATAATCAGACTAGAATAGCATTGGGATTTCACCTTACTGTAGAAAGAATGGCTATCATCAAGAAATCAAATGATACCAAATACTAATGAGGCTGTGAGGAATTAGTAACCCTTCTCCTCTGTGGTTGGGGGTAGACTGGTACAACCGCTATGTTGGTGGATATAAATGAATATAAGCACTGATGGAAATCAATGTGGAGATTCCTCAAAAAACTGAAATTAGAAATTCTGATTGACCAACTATTCCCTTTCTATGTACCTTCCCCAAAGAGTAAAGGACGTCATGTTACAATGTCATTATTGGAAAGTTCTAGGTAAATAGTTCACCTTTTACAGTTGCTAGTGTACATGAGGTAGTTGAGCTGTTTAGGGTCACGCTGTGGTAGAGGCCGAGCCAGACCTCTATCATAAGCCTGAAAAAGTTCACCACTTTGCTTTCCAGATTTTCTGTGTTTATGTGAGTGTATGAAAAAAATGATTTTTAAAAGAGAAGTGAGGAAAATGTTTGAATTTCCTTCCTTCCTTCCTTCCTTCCTTCCTTCCTTCCTTCCTTCCTTTTTTTGCGAAGGGGAGGTAACCTTTTCTGGGTAAGCAACTGGGTAAGAAACTATTTTCTTACGTGAAAATTGCAGTTTTCTGTCACATCTTATTTACTATTTGTACTTGGTGGGCATCCGTCCTTCTTAAGTGGTAGGACAGAAGCAGGTGTGGAGCATCGTGGTGTTTGAATGCTCCGGAGCAGAGCAGACTGGAAGATTGTACTCAAGAGTTTTCCCAAGGAGGGAGCCACATGAAGGTGCCTGCTCCCACTGAAAGAACTTCACTAAGGCAAAACCTACAGCATGCATGCAAGAGTACAGCAGCAAATTTCTGTAATTCTTATAGTGTGCCTGCCTCTCCTCATTCCTTTCCCTCTCTCTCTGATCCCCAAGCTGTGCTGGAACTTGAAATCTTCCTGCCTCAGTCTTCTAGTGTTAGGATTACAGTTCTGTACCATCGGGCCTGGTTCTTACTTTTTTTTTTTGGGGGGGGGTACTGGAGATGGAACTCATGACCTCGTGCTTGCCAGAGCAGGGGTTTATGCCTCTAAACTAAACCCTCGGCCCTGGTTCTTACTTTTTAGTTTTCCAGTTCTCATCTATAAAGCAGGAAAGTGACACTGTTGCACCTTGTTGAATTGAAGGTGCATCAGGTAGCATCCTAGACTGTGTCTTAGTGTTAGGACCTGTGTATGTTGCTGTTTAAATGATTCTGTCTGTCAAGATGCAGATGTTCAAATATATATTAGATCACTAATACATAGCTTTGATTTATAGTGAGGGTACATTTCCCGGGATTTATTGTTTTCATACTTCAGGTCGAAACAATATTCTCTTTTCCTCTTCCACTGAGAATATGGCAGTTTCTTTTGTGGTACTCAAGATCTTCCCCCCTTATATATAAGCTCAAATGGTTAACATTGTATCCCAAACAAATTATTTACAATTTGTTATTGTTGCAACATTGTATTTCCAGTAATAAATTGTTGCAAAAGTTAGGGTTTGAGGGGCAGAAGTAGATACTGAGCACAAGGCCTTACACATGCTTAATAGATAAGCGCTCCACCCCTAAGCTACATCACACCTATTCTTACTGGTTTATTTTGACACAGTATCTCATTAAGTTGCCATGGCTGGCCTTGAACTCAATTGCTTCTACCTCAGCTTCCCCTGTAGCTGGGATTGCAGGCAAGAACGCCAGTGTTGTTGTTGTTGTTTTTGGTATCAATGTAATTTAAGAAATTAGGCATAAAATAATGAGAGAAAATTTTTAACATTGTAGAAACATTTGGAAAGAATACTAAATTCGGTATAGATGAGTTTAAACCAAGGATGTAATTCAGGTTGATAGTAATCCATTAGGGTTGGCCTCCTCATAGGAAATGAATTATCTGAAACATTCCCAGTCAGACTAAAAGCCATGTGAAAGTACTAAATTTTTCCTGTTTGGCTCTATGGTGGCATTGATCCTGTAGCAGGATATTGGGTATATGTGTATTTGTGTATGTGTGTGCGCCTAATAGTAGTTATTTTTCAAAGCAGTGTTCCTTCCAACCCCTCTCTAATCTCTCCAGCATCTGAAACCAGACAATATAAAGCTCCCTGAGGGCTGGAAAGTATTAGGTGTGCTGACACTCACATGGGTCTATGGGTGGCAGCAGGAAGAAGAAAAATGATTATATGGAATTTATATGCTGCAGGATTAAAGTAGTCTTGGCTGCTTTCATTTCTTTTAAAGACTGATATTTTTTCAAATGAGGAGGATTAGGTAAATTCCTTTTAAAAAGAGAGAGAAGTAGTATATTGACAACATCAGGTATGAAGAGTTATTACAATGGATAAGAGACTGTGTACCTGAGAAAAAGAATGTAGGGGGAGAATCTAATAATTAGATTTCTTAAAATGTGCCTGAAAAATTACAGGGATTTTTTCCATTTAAATTTATCTTTGAAAAACTCCCTAGAGAAAGAGAATGGTTTCCTTTATAGCTAGTTGGGATTTCTCAGCAAATGCTTCCAAAAGGTGATTTGAAACAGTGTGTTTTGTAACTTCAAAACATTTTAGATCCTCCTTTCAGCCTGACATCTGCTGAGGAAGACTGCAGGCTGCACCTTACTCCTCCTGAGCTTGTTTCCTGACAGCTGCTTCTCAAGCTTTGAATTCCATAGAGGGAAGATGAGTCATTAGGAGACCACTGGAGCTGGGAAGGGAGGTTACTACACCGACACTGTGGAATTTTCTTAGCTCAGGTCCACAGCGGCTGTGGTTGTCTAACTGCCGGGCTGGTCAGCATCTCCTGTGGGGAAGGCTTATTAAACACAGGAGTCTGACTCCTTGGGCATGAAGTGGGGCCTGACAACGTACATTTCTCACAAGTTCCTGTGAAGCCAAAGCTTCAGGTTTCTATGTAGCCCAGGCTGGCCTCAAAGTCATGGTCTCATGGTGAGCCTGTGTCAGCCTCCTGAGTGCTGGGATTATAGCTATGGACAGTCATGTCCGGCAATATAAATGTAAATATAAATATATGTGTGGAGATAGATATGTATATATATGTTTAGCTTTGGGGTTTTTTTGTTTGTTTTTTGAGACAATATATTGTTATGTAGTGCAGGAAGACTTTGAACTTGCTTATGTAGCCCAGGATGACCTCAAACTTGCAGTGATACTCCTGCCTCAGTCTCCTGAGTGCTGGAATTACAGGCATGGACCACCACACCTAGCGTTGATTTCCAAATTTTAGCAACAGCCTCCACCATTGGGCAGTGTTGATTCATTTAATAGCAATTTTGTGTGTAATGATGAGTACAAAGGTGATAAAAGAGCTGAAATTCTGTCAGGTGGTTTTAGTAGATTTGTGGATGGTAATAGAAACTTTCAATTAGTGAGAAGCAGCTAGTGAGCCAGGCACAGTGCCAAGAATAGAGCTGTATTATCTTAAACATAAACAGAACTTTCTGGAAGGGAACTTTCTTAGGGTTTGCACTCTCATTTTTAACCAAACTAATATCAAGGATTATGTAATTATTATTTCTGCATAAAATTATTATTTCATTTAACTTTTCCTAGGTACTTCACCCATTTCTATCTAAGAGAGGACCATTATGAATAGTGGAAACAAAGGGACTCAATCTGAGCTATGGATTACAGCTATTTAAAAAATTGGTTAGTAGTCTTTCAGATGTAAAAATACAAAATTTAATGTTAATTTGTAAAAATACGCAGTATTTCAAGTTTATAAAATATGAAAATGTTCCCATTAAGGATGTCATTTTGTTCAGATGTGTTATTAAATATGCTTAATTCAAGCTAAGACTGTGGCCCTACCTGTGAGCACCTGGATAGCAAGGGCTATGTGCTGTGTATTTTCTTTACATCACATACATAGTTTTGCATAATGCCTTTTCTGTGACAGGAGCCAGGATGTATTTATGGACAAATAATAGAACTTTTTGTGGGTTATAAGCCTTTCCTTTTAAGCCCAAACCAACCTGTTAGTATTTTTGTCTCTCAAAGTAATCTTAAGTAAGATAATTGTTTCCAACAAGAATTTGAATAACTATGTGTAAGTTTCATTTTATTTGAGAATATACTAATAAGCTTACCTTGTTGACTTCCCCTTTTCTGTATATTATAAAATATGTGATTTTATTACAGATTCACCTCTGCCTGCTCCTGGGGCTCCACCACAGGCTATAGTATTGAGAGAGGAAAGGTACAATATGTAAAGTTAGAACTTCTTATGGAATGTATATCACAGGACATGAAAATGTATGGTGTATACTGAAGATGACATATAGCTAAGGAGTTGAAAATAGAAGCATATGTTGAACTGAAAATCAATTTGAGAGAATGTAATGGAGTACATTCTGACAGGTGTTAATATTATCCTCAAAAAGAATAAAAGAAGCTATAGAATTATTTGTGGCCATCACTCATTATGTGCCTGCTGACTTAGGGGAAGTACGAAGATGAAAATAATGAGTCCATCTAAAGGTACGTGCACTGATGACGTAACACTCCATATTGGACAACTTTTCCTGTGGTGAATCTTTGATATAGATTGCTATTATTTGTTATCTTTTATAATGCTTACATTCTTTTTTAAATGATAAGCTTTAAGATAAAAAGTTGGTGCTTTCCAGTGTCTGTTGGAAGAAAACAGTTACTCTTCACGTACCAGTGGTGACAGGGAAAATGGAAAAAGCCTTTGTGGTAGGTCACTCTACAGAATAATTTGAAAAACTAAAAATGTATCTTACTTTTAATCCTTCATTCAAATGCTCAAATGTAGAGGTGTTTATTGTAAGGAAATATATATTCATGGCAAAAGTATAATAGATTTTTAAAAACTAATGGTCATTGCTATGGACTGATTGTGTCTCCCATTGCTAGTTGAAGTGTTAATTAATGGTCATTGCTATGGACTGATTGTGTCCCCCATTACTAGTTGAAGTCTTATCCATCAGTATGATTCTATTTAGAGATAGGAGGAAATTCAGGACAAATGAGATCACAAGTGTGGGGCCCTGATATGAGGGGATTAGTGACCTCCTCAGAGGAGAAACTAATAATTAGCCTTCTCTTTCCTGTGCTTTCTCTGTCTCTTTCCCTGCCTATATCACATGAAGAAGAGGTCAGTTGAGCAATCTGTGATGCGGCAGCCATCTACATGCCAGAGAAGGAAGCTTCACTTTGCTGAAACCATGATGTTGAACTTCTAGCCTACACACTGAGAAAGTCAGTCTCTGTTGTTCAGGTCATACAGCCCAGGTTAGTTTTATGGAATCTGAACTGAGTAACTCATTACAATGTTTACATATTTTATCATGGTAATATTGACAGCATTAGTAATTAAAAATGGTACTGTGGCTTTTTATATAAAGAGTATTTTTTATCCTGTTTCCTTCTGTGTTCTTTAGATGAATGAATTATCTTGTTGAGAAAACACAATACTTATACAAGGGGATTCTGACTCCCCAAAATGTATTCAGTTTTTTGAGCCACAGACAACATACCTGGTCCTTTTTTCCCATCTTATTCTCTGACTTCAGGTGAAAGGAGAGAATCACAAAGCCTTACACCCATGGGATCCTTCCGTTATTTATAGCAGTCATACTTTAATATTGTAACCTTCCTTATAAAATACAAATACAATTTCAATGATAAACATTTATCTGTAGTCACATAGTGATTAAGGAATAGACCATCATCACACATTTCTGTATCTCTAAATAATACATTAATTAGGTACGTTTCTGTCTTGACAGAAATTCATAGCAGCTATTTTTATGTAAGAGACTATTTTTTTCACTTAGCATTCCATTTCAAGTTATCTTTGCTGATGTGGGTAGCTGCTGCCACTACTATAAAGTGGTGGTTTTCAGAGAGTTTTGACTAGAATCACCATAAAAATATACTTTAATTGCACATTAGTGTGTAGCAACATACAGAATTAAAAGTTTTCAGTTTTATGTTTACCATTATGTTACATTGTTATGTTAAGTTACTTATATCCTTGAAAAACTCTAGATTAACATACACAACTAGCAGAGTCTTAAATGGTAACATTACCTGGTTTGGAGGTGCAGGGGTCTCCTTCTACAGGTGGTTTCTAGGGTCTTTCTGTCCTGAGCAAAGAACTAGTTAAGACAAGCTCAAACAGTAACAGTTTTATTAGAAATAGGAAGAGAAACAGACTCTGCTGAGTGAATTTGGGCCAAGTAAAAGCCAGAAAAGAAGTACACCTTCCAGTGCGAGGGCGGCCACCATGCAGGGGAACACAGTGACAAAACTTGGTGTGGACGTCCTTCTCGTGTCACCAACTCCTCAGGCTGACATCAGGTTTCAGGCATCCTGCAGAAAACCTGCTTGAGTTCTCATGACAAGTCCCTGTGCAGGGCTTTGAGAACTGTTCTTTGCCTGTATCCTGGGATCTTGTAATTAATAGGTCACACTTACTTCCCCAGCCACATCCTAACCTTCTGTCTCAGGAAATGCTCCCCTCCTCCCACTATTTTTTTTAATCTTTTTGAGACAGGGTCTCACTATGCAGTGCAAGTACAGGCTGCAGGCTGGCCGTGAACTCACTTTGTAGCCCAGGCTGTTTTCAAACTTGCAACAATCCTCATGCCTCAGCCTCCGTGAAATTCTCCCTCTTTATTAAACCTCATTCACTTCAGCTTTAAAATGTTAGTTGCAGTAGATACTGGATTTTAGTTTGACAATTATAGCATACTGAAAAAAATTATTCCACTATTTTCTAACTTCTGTCATTGCTGCCAAAATAGCACCTTAGTCTACTTGTAATTCCTTTGTAGGTGATCTATTTTTCTCTAGCCTCTTAAAAATATTCTTTTTAATTTTTTCTTCTGGAGTATTACTATGCTGTTTACAGACATTATTGCTTTCTTTTTAACTTTCCCAGCTTGAAATTTGTTGAAGTTTAATAACTTACAGTAATTCAGGAAAACGTACTACAGTGATATCTTTAAATACAGTATGTCCTCTTCATTATTAATTTTCTGTATATATGTATGTATGTTAATACAGCCCACCTCTGTCCTGCATGACTCTTAAACATACACACTTATATAGATCAGAGTGTCCATACACTGCATCTGGACTATTCAGCATTGTTTAAAATGTAATTTAACATATCCATTGTATTTTAAATTTCAACAATTATATTTTTCCTTTGTTCTACTTAAGATCTACTCAGTCATGTTCATAGGTTTTTATCCTTTGTCTTTTCAAGATTATTAACTGTTTTCAAAATCATCCAACAGTTGTTTTCCACTCTCAGTTCTAACCTCATGTACAATGTCAGTTGAGGTCTGATTCTGTGGCCAGGATCTCATTTACAGAGCATTGTGAAATTTTCCTTTTGTTTTCAAGCTCATGTGCTTTAGAACTCTGTGGGACCTGTTTGAGAAAATCTGCATGCCTTTCAGGTGGTTGGGTTGCAAATTGGGATGTCATCTTTACCTACCTGCCCTTTCTGCCATTGCTGATGTCTCCCATGCAGTAGTCTCTGTTTTAATGCTGTTGAACTGAGGGTGTAAGGTTCTTAATCTCTTTGAATATCTCCTGTAATTTGTCCTGTAAACTCTCTACTGTAGATGTGCTCTGGAAATTATTCCCTTCTATTCCTGTGTCAATGCATAATGTGATGGTCACTAAATCTTAACCTGGATGTGGTGGCACTCACCAGCTCATCATTAACAATTTGTAAAAAAGCATTTTAAAGCTCTTTTAATTTAAAGCACTTGTTTAAGAGTCTCTACGTTTTTTATTTATCTCATGGTTGTTTTTATTCTATTCGTTGAAAGGTTGTTTGGCTCTATAAATTGATTTTAGGAAAATTCTTGTGAAGTAATTTTAGGAAGTAAAAAAGTCATAAAAAGAGAAGTCAGTGGCTCTTGGAAAAAGACATCCACTGAGATTTAAGAATCAAGTTTGGGTTCCATTAACCTTAACAGGATAATTAGAATGCTGTGATTTTTCAAGCAAATGGAGAAATGAATAGTCCATAGGACATATAGGACACTCAAAATCTCCTGAGAATTACGATTATTTCTAATTTGTAAATTATTATGTGTATATTCTTTAAAGATAGAAACATTTCTAATCAATATTTTGTAATAAGAACTTCTTGTTTTATTTTAAAGAGAATAAGACAAAAGAGGACAGATCTAAGCAGATCAGAACAGAACAATGTAAGCAATACAGCACTTCACAACAAGACAATTGGATATTAACAGTAGCTATCATAATGTCTCTTGCTTTGAAATAGTTAAGCTTAGCTTTAAACACAATAATGCCAAACATAACAAAATAGAATAAAAACACTCAAAAGAATGAAAGTATTACGAGGCATTCTGAACCAAATAACCGAAGGTGAACAATGGCTACTATATTATCTCATTTTCCATAAAAAATTTGTTTATACTATCATACATATTGAAATCCAATAAGACACAACATGGTAGAACCAATGGTAATAGAAAAACAAAAGCATGGTGGGACTTCAGAGAAAGATGATATTAAATCAACAATGGCTGCCATAATTGTCTTTTCTTCAAAGTAACTATTCATGCCATCACATATATTAAGATCAAACAAAACAGAATAAAACCATTCCAGCCAATGATTAAAAAACATAAGACTTCAAAGCAATATAGTAGTGAACCATGATTACCATAAAATCTTCTGTACTCTTACCATTTCTTACACTAGGGAGACTATATGGTATTTATACATATGAGTTTGATTTATTTCACTTATGAGTATGGATTCAAGTTGCATCCATTTATTTATAAATATCTCAATATGATCATTCTTTATAGCTGAGTAGTACTCCACTGTATAAAAGTACCACATTTTTTTTTTATCCATTCCTCATTTGATGGGCACTTAGGTTGTTTCCAAGATCTGGCTATTACAAGTTGTGCTGCTATAAACATGGGTGCACATATATCACTGTGGTAAGATGTTTTCACTTCTTCTGGGAATATGCCTAAGAGTGGAATAGCTGGGTCAAATGGGACCACCAACCTCAGCTTTTTGAGGAATCTCCACACTGACCTCCACAGTGGTTGCACCAGTCTACACTCCTACCAATAGTGCAGAAGAGTTCCTCTTTCCCCACAGCCTCTCCAGCATTCGTTGTTGGTAGTTTTATTGATCCTGGCCATTCTTTCTGGAGTGAGATGGAATCTCAGTGTGGTTTTAATTTGCATTTCTCTAATGACCAATGATGATGAACATTTTTTCATGTATTTATTTGCCATTTGTATTTCTTCATCTGAGAACTGTGTGTTCATCTCGGATGCCCATTTTTGGATTGAGTCTTTGAATTTCTGGGGTCTGTTTTTTTTAATTCTTTATAAGTTCTAGACAGAAGTCCTTTGTCTGAGGGACAGTTCACTAAGATTTTTTTTCCCAGTTTGTGGGTTTTCTTTTCACTCTGCTGGAGATTTCTTTGGACATGCAGAAACTCTTTAATAAGACATGATCCCAATTATTGATTCTGGGAAATATTTCCCGTGCAGTTTGGATCTTGTTCCTGAATTCTCTACCAACCCCTATGTCTTCAAGATTTTTACCTACTTTGTCTTCCAACAGATTTAGTGTTTCTGTTTTAATATTTAGATCTTTGATCCATTTAGATTTTAGTTTAGTACACGGTGACAAGCAAGGGTCTAATTTTAGTTTTCAGCATATGGATAGCCAGTTTTTCCAGTACCATTTATTAAAGAGACTATCATTCTTCCAGTAAACATGCTTTGCCCCTTTATCAAAGATAAGGTGGTTGAGTGTGTTCGTAGTTGTATCTTCTAATCTATTTCGTTGATCTTCAGGTCTGTTTTTATTCCAATACCATGTTGATTTTATTATGGTAGCTTTGTAGTATAACTTCAAGTCAGGGATTGTGATGCCTCCTGCCTTGGCTTTGCTGCTTAGAATTGCCTTTGCTCTTCTAGGTCTCTTCTGGTTCCAGATGAATTTTAGGAGTGATTTCTCTAGATCTATGAGATATGTTAATGGTATTTTTGTTGGGGTTGCATTCAATCTGTATGACAATAGAGACTAAGAAAATAATACAATGAATCAAAGAGTTGGTTCTCTGAAAGAATAAATAAAGTCGATAAGCCCCTAGCCAACCTAACTTAAAAAAGGAAAGAAAAGACTGAAATTCATACAATACAGAATGAAAAAGGTGAAATCACTACTGACCCTGTGGAAATACAGAAGATCATCAACAACTGTTTCAAAAACCTCTACTCTTATAGGTTCAATAACACAGAAGAAATTAACAGATTCCTAGAAACATGTGAATCACCAAAGCTGGATCAGGAACTTGTGAAACTGCTGAATAACCCAATTTCTATTAATGAAATTGAGAATGTAATCAAGTCCCTACCAAGAAAGAAGAGCCCAGGCCCAGACAGATTCGCTGTGGAATTCTGCAAGAAATACAAAGAAGACTTAAAAATGCCGACACTCCTCGAACTCTTCAGTGAAATTGAAAGGGAAGCAATTCTCCCTAAGTCATTCCTGGAAGCAAATATCACTCTAGTACGAAAACCTGAGAAAGACCCAACTGAAAAAGAGAACTACAGGCCAATCTCTCTAATGAACATAGATGCAAAAATTCTCAGTAAAATATTGGCAAACAGGATGCAGCAAATCATCAAGAAGATTATGCACCATGACCAAGTGGGATTCATCCCAGGCATGCAGGGATGGTTCAACATACATAAATCAATAAATGTAATCCACCATATCAATAGAGCCAAAAGTAAGAATCACATGATCATTTTATAGATGCAGAAAAAGCTTTTGATAAGATCCAGTACCCATTCATAAGAACCTTACAGAGAATTGGAATAGATGGTATTAACCTCAATATGATAAAGGCCATCTATGACAAACCAACAGCCAGTGTCATATTAAATGGCCAAAAACTTAAAGCCTTTACCTTGAAATCAGGCACAAGACAAGGATTTCCTTATCACTGCTCCTATTCAATATAATATTGGAAATACTAGCCAGAGCAGTTAGACAAGAGAGAGAAATAAAAGGAGTAAAGATAGGAAAAGAAGAAGTTAAATTATCATTATTTGCAGATGACATGATACTCTACATAGAAGACCCCCAAAACTCCATTGAAAGACTCTAGATATAATAAATAAATTCAGCAATGTAGCTGGATACAAAGTCAATACTCAAAAATCAATAGCATTCTTATGCACTAATAACAAAATCACTTAGAAATAAGAGAAACCACACCCTTCACACTAACATCCAGAAAAATGAAATACTTAGGAATTAATCTAATGAAAGATGTAAAAGAGTTGTACAGGGGAAATTATAATACCCTGAAAAAAGAAATTGAAGAGGACCTCAGTAAATGAAAAGACATCCCTTGTTTATGGATAGGAAGAATAAATATTGTGAAAATGGCCATTCTCCCAAAATTGTTATACAGATTCAGTGCAATCCCAGTAATTAGAACTTCTAAACCAAACCCCTCTCTGCTGCTGTTTAAGCCTATGACTAGGCTGCAAATTGGATGTCTTGCAACCTTTTATTTTTTAGTTTTTCATTTTATCAATACATGTTTGCAGTACATAATGATAGCATTCATTGTAGGGAGTTGGTATAAGTACATAACAGACCTCAATTCTTTTCTTTCCCCTTTCCCTCCATATTCCTTTTTTTTTTTTTTGCCAGTGTCAGATTCACTTATTTATTTCATAAGTCCTCATAAAGTTCATTGTCATACATGCAGATTAACAGCCAGACGAACAAGCCAAAAAACATAAGACAATGATACTAAATCAAGGTACACTTTTGAGTACATTGTTATGCTGGATTACAATAACTTTTTTCTCTTTTTTCTCTTTATTTTTCTCTCTATTGTCTGTTTTAGCCTATGACTAGCTTCACAACTACCTTGCAACTTTTCAAATGAGTGTGGTTCGAGGCACAGAATTCTAACTAATACAGAGGGCATGTTGGCATTTAGGGAACAGTGGAGTGCTCACATCTTTGTAAGCTAATATCTGAACCTTTTCCTGAAATTTAAATGTTAGTACAATGTTACTAACAACTAATTTTGAGAATCATTAAAAGACTGCATTTCCACATATTATGACTTGATTGGCATCTGACTAATAGCAGATTAGTGACAGGTTACCTAGTATTTCTGAGTGGGATGGATCCCAAAAGAAGACATTAAAAAGCAAAAAGCAAAACAGAACAAAGCAAGACCAAACACTCCCCTTTTCCTCCTATCCCTGAGAGTATATATTTACTTATGGGTAGGACCTAGGCTTACATTAACATTTAAAAACTTTTTCTAGCTGGCCTAAATAATCATCGAACTTTAGGAGCATGATAAATATATTCTTTTATCAAATGATAAGATAATTTTTATTTAGTGTTTCTGGAAGTGATAATGATTTCTGGAAATGGAAAGATAGGGAATTAGTATATAACAAATAAATAAATTAGAAATTACTAGATAACCAGTTAACAGATACTAGTACACACATATGCAGTCGTGCACAGGTACGGCGTAGCCGACTCTTCTTGAGGCCGAACCTGTAAGTCCAGGTGGGGGAAATGGTACTCAGTCATAAGTCAGAGCCCTCAGTGGTTTGCCTTGGCAACACTCCAGCACTTGGTGCTTGCAGAGTGACTTCTTGGGACTTTCTTTACATTTTGCCTCCTTTCAGTTTTATTGAAAACCCTGTGTGATGTGACATTTGGGGGCATGGTATCTCAGTCTTGTTAGTTTTCTTCTTCTGTTTCTTCTGCTAATTAAATATAAAAATGAAGAGATTACTTCACTTTTGAATTCATTCTCCTAGTAGAAAAAAAGTAAAGGAAGCCATTTTCCCCTTTGGTACTGTGCAGAAAGCACACCTTCCTGGGACAGCTGAGACTATGCTCCCTGTGACGGGGACTCATCAGCTTTTGAGACGTGAACCTGGGTGAACTTTGCAGGTCTGTGCTTGCCTGCATACCTGAGTACTGGAACGAAAGTGTGTAAAGGTGGATGAAATTACTGCACTGGATGGGCCCAGGCCCAGCCAGAAGTTGCTGATATATGTCCTGTGTCAGAGCCCATTCCATTTGGTTCTTTGTGTCACTTCATTTCAGTGTGCTGCGCTAGGGGACTTTCCTATCCCCGGATTCCTACTCTGGGATGTTATCCTCTTTCTCATTACCTGAACAACTCAAGTATAGATGGATGCTGACTCATGCCTGTGAGTTTGCATACTACTTTGTGAGCTAGGGCAGGGCCTGCATCTAATGCGTCCTTTATGCTTTAGCATAGCATCTTACAGTTTCCACACATGGTGTATGTTGTTTTCCAGTGGTAGTTTGAACATTATGACTGTGGGGCAAATTGCCCTGAGTGCTGTGCATGGAATCCTATTGTTCCCATCTGGTGAGGTAAGAGAAAGTACTGAAGTGTTTGGTCTCCTGACTCCTGCAGCAAAGGGTTTAAGGAGGCCTGGGTTTGGTTGTTAATTTTGTGTTAATTTTCATGTAGGAATTTCTTTCTTAGATCAGTGAAAATTTTCCTATCATCAGAAATACTTGAAAACTGTGAACCTTCCCAAATATAATGTCAGTATTCCAAGTGATTAGAAAGTTATCCTTACTTTATATGGGGGTAAGCTTCATTATTTTACATTTATTATTCTTGCTCAAATGCATATTTCCCATTCTACTTTACTTCCTCAAGCATTAATAAAAATTAGTGAACATAAATAATAAAACATTTTATGTCTGCTTTCCTATATGATTTGGCTATTTAACAGCTCTGGAAGGATGCAGTAAAAAGGATCTATCTTTCTTTACCCAACGCCATACCAATCCAGTGGTCTGTCCCCAGACCATTGAAAGATATGAAGTATTTGGGTAATATTAGGACATTAGAAGAGTAAAATAGAATTAAATTAACTTTTTAGCATGAATGTTAATCATTGTGCCAAGGTAAACACTGAATATAAAAATTACTTCAGAGTGGTTTTTTTGCTAAAGTTAACTTTAAAATGATATTTATGGATAATTGTCATTTTCTGGGACTTCCAAACTGTATTTAAGTTTTCCATTAAAAACTTTATACAGGTTAAGTATAGTGCAAAGCTTGACCTTATGTCATTATTTGTAAGTAGACACACTGAAATAAAATGCCCACTATCAACTGACCGATGTAGTGAGCTCAGTGAAATGGTCAGAAACACATGGTTCTTTCTGCATATGGCTATCTCTCTTTTTTTGTAGGTGTTTTTGATTGATCAAATAATTTATGAACTTTTGAAATCATTAGGAGTCCCTCAGTATGATATAAGGAAAGCAACTAAAAATAACATAACAATATTTTTAAGTGGCTACATTTTAACACAAACAGAATTTGTTTTATTTTTTCTGGTTGCTTACCAGGTTTTTTTTGTCAAAACTTTTTTTCAAGTTTTTTCAAGTTTACAATCATGTTTCATATGATTATCATGCTTTTAAATTTTATTGGTGGCTCAGTGCTCTTTAATTTTATCATTGCCATCATTCAAAATACTCTGTGTATTTGTCTGTGTACAGTGTATATACATTTATGCATACTCATGCACATTTGTAAGTTAAAGTTCCCTGACTAGACTAACACATAAAGGTGGCTGTTTTAGGACAGCGCACATGATGACACTGTACAACTTTTTGCCAGGTATTTTTCTTAAAAAGGGAATCGTTAACACTGTTTCCAGAGACCAGTGGGAAATGTGATAAACATTAGGCCAAAAACTTGTGAGTTGGAATTTAAATATTGAGCAAATATCTGAATGCCCGCAGCAAGCTGCTCTGAGAAGATTTCTGGGGGGTTCGTACCTTCCCAAGAGGCCCCCCCACTGCGCCTGGGTCCAGTCTTAATGTGCTGGGGACATGCAGTAACTGCAGAAGTGCTGTGATCCAATGTGCCTTGTTTCTTCTTAAAAAAGTTTCGTCTTATAAAAACTTGTCTAATTATTCCACTTTAAATGCCAACTTAATTAAGTTTTAAAGGCTTAGTAAATTCAGCTAAAATTTCTTTAATTGAGATGGAATGTATTTGGTTCTCATTGATAAGATTCTCAGGGAATGCAACGCAATCTGGTTTGTTGTTTTCACAATGAAATCACTGAAGTTCTCTCAGGCCCTAAATCCTAAGGATGTTTCTCCATTGTTTTTCATCTTTCGGACCTAGTGGTAATGTCTTGGAGTTCAATGGATTATTTACTTAGATGTCCAAATATGCAAGAATTTCTAGAGAGTATTTTCTTCTTTCTGCTCTTTGACATTATTTTGTTTTCTATTTTCCTTATAACCAGATTTTAATATTGTTGCCCTCATGGACATCCAGTCACTACTATGTTGAGCATTCCTGTGGATTAAGCCTGGCTTGAAAAACATACTTTGGTAATTTTTTAAAAATTTTATTTAAAGTGGGGGGGAAGCAAAACAGAAAAAGGGGTAGAAACAATACAGAATTTAAAAAAAATAAACAGTAAGAAATCACTATTTGATACATTACATATTATCTTCTTGGATATAGTTGTTCAAATTACAAAATTAAAGCATACAAAGTGGACATTCAAACAGTGAGGCTGCAAACAGTTCTATTCACCGTTCCAACAAAAACTTAGTAACATGGTTATCAATCCTACACACTTAAGTATACATACAGTTATCTCTTTTAGAGCACTTTCTTTTCCTCCTCTTGCTTTTTTTAAAAAATTTTTTATTTAAAGAAAAAATTTTGAAACAGAAAGAGGGTAGAAACAATACAAAATCTCAAAAACAAAACAAAGCAAAACAACAAAAATAGTAACCAGTAAAAAATTTCTAGTTGATAATTGTATACTTTCCTCTTAGATGCAGTTGTTTAAGTTACAAAAGTAAAGTCCACAAAGTGGACATCCAAACAGTGAGACTGCAAGCAGTTTTG
>PVLA01011418.1:0-53323 GCA_004027455.1 Hydrochoerus hydrochaeris | reverse complement strand
AAAAAAAAAACAAGGAAACAGGCAGTAACAATACAAAGGCTAGAAGATGACAAGAGAATCTATAATTTAAGAATAAGAAATGTGGACAAAGAAGCAGGAATGCAAATAGGCAAATTACAAAGTCTATTCATGGAAATAATTAAGGAAAACTTCCCAAGCATGGAAAAAGAAAACAACATTCAGTTATGTGAGGGATGCAGAACTCCATCCACCTACAACCAAAACAGATCTATACCCAGACATATAATAATCAAGATACCAGAAATTCAATATAAAAACAGAATATTAAAAGCCATCAGAGAAAAGAAACAGATTACCTATAAAGGTAAGCCCATCAGAATCACAGCTGACTTCTCGACACAGACCATCAGCTCAAGAAGAGCTTGGAGTGAAGTATTCCAAGCCCTGAAAGAAAATAACCTCCAGCCCAGATTGATATACCCTGCAAAACTGTCACTAGAAATTAATGGAGAAATAAGATGCTTGCATGACAAAGAGGAACTGGGGGAATTTGTGACCACCAATCCAACCCTACAGAGAATACTGAAGGACATTCTAGAGAGAAAGAAAAAAAATACCAGGATTTTAGGAACAGTGGCAGAAAGGCCTCAATGAATGGGGCAGGCAGTAGAATGATGGAGAAAATTAGACAAACAAAGGCAGAAAAATAGCATAGCAGAAATGAGGCAGAGAAGGATAACTAGAATCTCTAACATAGATGGCCTCGATACACTATATTATTAATAATGTACTAGGATTTTAAACCCATATTACTCACACCACTCTGCTTAGATGTATTATATTCTGTCTCAGTCTGTCTACTTGTACTAGATTTGAGGGCACTATTATCCTGAAAATAGCAGGATATAGTATGGTAATTATCCTTAATTTCCTATTAAGTCAATATAAAAGCTCTGTAAAACCTACACTGTTTTACCATTACTGATCATAATTGAATCTGGTTTGTTAGATTGCTGTTTTGTATTGATAGATTTTATTCAAAGCTGTTATGATTGATAGTATCAAGTCTGAGAGTATAGGCAACTACACTGAACATGACAAGATTCACTAGAATATCCACTCTGGTTTGATTATTACCTGCTTTTGAAGTTTGATACTGTCTACAATATTTTATTTTTACTAATATTGTTATGTACTGCTATATTCAATTATACCACTATATTCAATCATGTCTGATGATATAGACAATTCTATTGAAAATAGTAAGAGTCAACACAGTAATCATTGTAGATCATCTTGTACTGTGGTTTTGTAGGAGTTTTTGGTTTCATGTTTTTATAGGAATTTGTTTTGTTTTGTCTTGTTATGTTTTGTTTTTCCCTCTAATACAGAAAGGATAAAAATACATGTAGAGACTCATGCATGCATAGCTGTTTACAGTCTCACTGTTTGACTATCTACTTTGTATGCTTTAATTTTGTAACTTGAACAGCTATTTCTAAGAGGACAATATGTAATTTATCAACTAGTGATTTCTTACTGTTTATCTTTTTTTTAAATTCTGTTATCTCTACCCTTTACACAGTTTTTTGCTTTTTAAATGAATTTCCACTTTGTATGCTTTAATTTTGTAACTTGAATAGCTATATCTAAGAAGATAATATGTCATTTATCCAAAAAAAGATTCTAACTTATTGTCTCATACCTCTTTGCTACAAAAGAGACATCTTTGAAATGTCTCATAAAATATTGGTTTAAAATATCCTTGAAGTAATATCAGTCAAGATTCATCATTCAGAAATTTCATGAAAAAAAGTAAAACATCAGGAAATATGACAAACTTCAAAAGTCTGAAACTCTCTACTTCCATGTCCTAATATAAAGAATAAACTTGTAATTTTCAAATATCAGTGTCTCCATTTCTTTTATCCTTTGAATGCCTGTGAGTCAACAGCTTTTGCAGAATTATGTAAAGTGGTCTGAAGATATATTTTAAAAAGAATACCACATTTCCAGCCTTGAATGAGTTTAACTCTATCGTTAGATTCATGGCACTTGCACTTGAAAACTGTTAAAAAATCAGCATATAAAGGGTATAATCTAATTTAATGCAAATTGAGTACCTGAGCACTACAGAGGAAATATTGAAGATAACATTAGAATGAGACAAAATTCACTATGAATCACTTGAACTCCCTGACCCCAAACTTTAGGATGTGTAAAAATCATCAATGGTGGTTGTTAAAATATAGATGTCAAGTTCTACCTCCACAGATTCCAGGTCAATAGCTTTGTCATGAATCCTAGGAATTAGAATTTGTATTAGATTCCTAATCAGAAGAACAATATGCTGTCTCTTTTTCTTCCCTTGTGAGAGTGTGATAAAGAACAATGCTTAACACGCAAAGGTCTGGCACATCTTGATTTCACTTTAATCTCCTTTCCAGACTCTGGGAAGAAGGTTAGACAATTCATGATTGAAAAAAGTCAAGCCGGCATCACACAAACACATTAAAGATGTACCAAAGATCTGTATTATGTAGACTTTCCATCTCTTTTTACCTTAAGTCTTTATTTATAATACAGTGACATAATCTTACTAATATCATTAAAAAGTGATCATCATCAAATTTTTACTCTCAATAATTAAATACCTATCAACCAATTGGGAGGTGTTTGCCAACAATATAACATCAAAAGCCAAGATGACTACTATATAAGTACTTATAAATCAATAAAAACATTACCAGCTTAAATGAAAAAAACGTTTTAAATTTTAGATAATTTAAGAAATATAACTGGCTCAAAAAACATGGAGAAAATACTCAGCTGTACTAACATTCAGATAAATGCAAGTTATAAGTAATAAAAATTTTCAATTTGCAAACATTCTGTTTAATACTAACCCAGTTGTGGTGGCCCATTCCTGTAAGCACTCTGAGAAGCTGAAGCAGGAAAATAACAAGTCCAAAGCCAGCCCTAGCTATTGAGCAACTTAGCAAAACTGTGTTTCATAAGATTAAAAAAAAAATCTTTTGAAGGAGTATTGGAAGTGCAGATTCATGTGAAGGCCTTGGGAATCAATCCCCAGTACCAAAAAAATATAAAAGTATACTATGAAAAATGGATATTCTCAGGGAGTCCTGTTATTGATTTTCTGAAAAATACTTCCTAGTATATATAAATAGTCTTTAAAAATTCAAAGTGTCTCAGAATTTTTGTTCAGGAGAAAAAGCAAAGAAAAACACTCAAGTAACTATTTCTGAAAAGTTCATTACAACATGACTATGAGAGCAACAAGTTAGAAACATGAAAAGTGAGAGGGTAATTGCATAACTTATGGCCTCTTCTTATTATGGAAATAGCACATAACCATTTAAATTGTATTTGTTTCAAAGAAAACTAAAAACATAAGGAATTATTCAATATGAAAATCTAGGCAGGAGAAACAGGATTAAAATTTGAATAGTATTTCAAATATTCATTTGAGTATGTATGTGTAATCAAACAAGCTTTGCAGCAAATATTGAGGGTTATGTCTGATTAGTGGTAGGATAGGTAACTGAAATTTTCTCCTTGTAATTTTCTATACTTTCTAAATAGTATACTACGGGTATGCATTCTTTTCCTTTCAAAAGCATAAATAAGTATTTAGCATGTCAAAATTACCAGCACCAAATCTGTTACCCAAACTGGAACAGTTCACTTCTCCAAAGATGACTGAAAAGCAATTACAGGGGCTGGGGATTTAGCTCAGTGGCTTAAGTGCCTGCCTAGCAAGCGCAAGGTCGTGAATTCAATCCCCAGTACCAACAAAAAAAACAAAAGAAAAGAAAAGCAATTACACACATGAATCCTCATTAACAGGAGTGGTATAATTAATTGCATAGACCGCTTTGCACTATCAATACTGATGTATTTGGGAAACCTTCAAACAATATTTTTAAGATAATTTATCTCCCTTAAGAACTGAGGAAGAATTTATACCTAAGAAAGTCGGAGGCTTTCAAAGAGAAAGTTCATTGCCGACAAGGAAATCAAATTACTTGATTCACAAAATTGCTTTTTATCAAGCTCTTATTTTAGCCCCAGTGTCCAGTCTGAAATCTATCCACAATGCCTCTTATCTTTCCTGTAATATTTAAAGTTCAAACAGAAAATACAAAGCTGGTGGAGACTTAGAATTTACAAGCAGGAAATACATGGAAACATTCCCTTGGCTCTTAAACCCGTACACTCTTCAGAGTCTTCTTGAGGAGTTTGTTAATTAACTCTAGATTACTGACTTTATCCCCTGGAGCTTCAGGAGACAAAGGGAAGCTTCACAAGTGTGAATGTGTACATGTGTTCCAGGTGAGTCATATAATCAATGACCATAAAACAGAATTTAAGAACCACTGATCTAGAATCCACAAGGCATTTTAAGCCCAAAAAGATAAAGCTCAATTACATAATTTAATTGTAACAAGAAGAAAAGCACTCAGATGCCTTGAATAGATATCAATATCTTTTTTTATTACTTTTTGTTGTTTCAAGCACTCTTCCAACTGTATAATAACATTGACACAGACATAGATATGGTAATAGGTGCAGGCATAGGTGTAAGCCATAAGACCAGACAGCTTCAATACATGAGCTTCTCCCTTACAAGGCAAATGGAGAGTACCTATCCAAACTGCAGAAGGCAGAATCTTGCTTCTTGAGTTAGTTCACTGATTTGTTACAGAAGTGAAAAAGATGAGAAAGATACCCTGGTAAGAGAATGAATGAAAACGGCTGGTAACTGCAGTTAAAGATACTTCAGGGTTTCCACCTTTACTGACCTTTCTCAAAGTAGAATGTGGTTTAAAGAAAGAAAGAGAAAGAAAAAGAAAGAAAGAAAGAAAGAAAGAAAGAAAGAAAGAAAGAAAGAAAGAAAGAAAGAAAGAAAGAGAGAGAGAGAGAGAGAGAGAGAGAGAGAGAGAGAGAGAGAGAAAGAAAGAAAGAAAGAAAGAAAGAAAGAAAGAAAGAAAGAAAGAAAGAAAGAAAGAAAAAAAAAAGGCACTTGCTATGGATACCATAATAACAGATACAAACTTTCCTAAACATGAAACATAATTAGTGTGAATGTTCAGGAAAGAGTTAAGAGCCTAGACAGAAGCAAAATGATGTTGGGTAGCACTGTGCTAGGTGCTTTATCTAGGTATCATTTGGAAAATTAACCAGCAATTTGTGTGGCTCTTTCCAAAACCTTGAATGTCATAAATTTCCTGTGATAGGTAACTCAAAATTCAGTCTAAAAGCTAACGTGACTTATGATGAAACTACAAAAACTCAGGTAGGACTTTCCACCGGTTCATATTTTTTGTGACCATTTTTAGAGATCCACCACAACAGATCAGTGTGTATTTGCTGTATGGTGTTACTGTTATTATTATTATTATTTTTGCTTTTTTCCGGTACCAAGGGGTGTTACTGTTATTTAAACAAACATTGACACATTAGCTCTTTTTCTCATTGATGTTTTTGCTAGGTTCTGAAATGCAGAGTTCTAAAAAGAAGAAATCATACAGTAATGTCACATGAAATTATAAATTCAAGCAAAAGGATACCTTGTTTTTATAAGGTATCTACTATGTACTGAGCACATGAAGTTAATCTGCACAAACCTTGTTAAGGAGACATTATTTTTCCTCATTTTTACCAGTCAAAAAATAAAAAGAATGAAAATGACATTAAATATCCAATTCAAGACCACAACACTAGGAAGTAGTCAGGTGAGAACCTGAATCCAGGACTGACTGGTAACCTCAGGTCTTTTTGCTTCCCCTATAATTTCTCTTTCCCCTTCACAACTAAAAATGACTTTGTCAGTAGACACCATTTCAATGAAAAGAAAAAAATTGTAGATATTACTCTATATGCTAAGCTTTTTCTGTACTTCATCAATAACTAATGGTTGATCCACTCTGTTCTCTTCATGGGAACTAAAACAGAACATTCTGAAGCATATTTTTTAAATTATTATTATATAATTTATAGAGGCATTAAGAATCTATAATCACCTTCTTGGTATTTTAGTCCATGGGTGGCAATCTAAATTGCGCACTGTTCTTTTTTTAAATGGCCACTGATTGCAGAATTGAAAAGGCTTTGTAATATCAGAGTAGTCTTTTTTTAATTTCCCTGTGGGTCACTGTTTTCTCTCATGTGGAACAACCTTTCCCAGAAGGTTGTGCTAAAATTGCAATGGAAGAAATCGTATCAGTTGCCAATTTCTCTTTGGCTCCGTTAGCTACCTGGAGAATTTCCCTATTAGAAATCAACCCTGTTTGGAACATAGAGAAGCAAATGACACAATGGTCGCAACCAAGAGAATATGAAATGGAGATAACTCCAGTACATGTTGTCTTATCAGGCTATTGCCTCTTTCCAATTTAAAGAAGCAACATGGTCTAATTAGAATTTAGGAGAAGAGCATGAGAACAATTTTGTCATCAGGGAGACAAATGTCTAACACATAGAATTATTATTTATAATTGTTAGATTCATTATCATTATTATGGTATTCATACAACATCTGAATTCTGGAGAGAAGTTCAAAAGCATATTCCTTTGCATCATCAAGAGTCTCATTGTATTAACACAAGATTCCTTAGACTTTGAACTTATCCCCAGTGGGCTATTTTTACTGGAACTAAAGACAATAAGCTGCCTGAATGTACTGTGAAATACTCATAGTTATGCATCCCCTGGGCCTTCCCAAGTTTTTCCCATTAGTTTTCACAGGGTCTCTGTGAAGCAGAAGGAGGGGTGCTATCTTCAGTCATCAGATTAGACAAACAAAAAGAAAAAAGGATAAGTTATCCACAAACTCACATACTACATAGAAGGACCTCAGGTCTTGACATATGATTATAATGAGAACACACTTCATGTCTAACTACATAAAGAAAAGAGTGTGCTGGGGTGAAAGAAGATGAGAAAATACAGCTGTCTCCTCTCCCCATAACTTCTGCCTCTCTTATTTCCACATTTCCTAAAGGAGGAATGAGAGATTCCTGAAGAATCAAGCTGAATGGAGGAACCATAGAGAAGAGGTTATTTCCTGGCTTAATGTAGTGTTAAACTAACAAAGCAGACTATGTCTTTTGAGTAAATAAGCATATAACCTCCAGTTTCCAATGTATATGTTTCTATTGCTTAAATTCTAGGCTCAACCTCTATTAGTTCAAATTTTGCAACTCTAGTACTAATTTTTCAGTCAATCTTTAGTTCTGTATTTTAAAACATTCCTATCAGAACACTTCTCTTTAATTCCATTTAATTAATTTAATGGAATTAAAATCAAACTAAGGCCCATCTCAATCTGAATAAAATTTCTTAAAGTACAGCTCCATTTCCCACACACACATTTTCCAAATCATTCAAGATTAAAACTTAGATTTATCTTCTAATCTTATCTCTATCACAATTTCACCATGGTTTTCTTTTTATGATCTTTACTCATTTTTTCAAGTCACTAGAGAAAAAAATGTTAGATGTTAAAGTAAAAATCAAGCAAAGTACAAACTGTAAATTCTCCTGGGATGGTAAGGGTATATTCCAATATACCCATAATAAATGGAAAGTATTGCTAAGTGAATCATTCATTGAAAACACCTACCTACCAAATATAAGCATAGCCTATCCTATCTTAAATATGCTGAGAATATTTAGACTAACCTACATTAGGTACAATCATCTAACACAAAGCCTACTGAATAATGAAGTGTCAGACATCTCATGTAATTTATAGAAAATGAGAAGGAATGTGAAAACACAAAACATAACACACTGTAGAGTATTGTTTACTTACTACAGTGATCACATGGGTAATTCAGCTGTGACCTTCTGCTGCTGTCCGGCAACATGACAGCACACCACATATCACTAGCCCAGGAAAAGATCAAAATAAAAATTACAAATAGAGTTTCTGCCACATATGTGTAGCTTCCTACAATCAACTCAAAAATTATAAGTTGAACCATCATAAATTGGGGTGCATCTGTAGAGAAAAATACCACGAACAGGAGGCATAGGTACTGACCATATTTGGGAAGCAAGCAGTAAGATCCTGAGACAACAGCAGAGGGTGATGAAGAGGAGAAGAAATTTCAGAAAAGAAGGAACATTAAAAGAAGGCCAGTGGCTGGCATCAGGAATGCTCCCCACCAGCAACCAGCTCAGGTCCAGGAGGCAGCAGCCAGCCCTGCCCCCTAGCACACACCTGCTGCCATCAGGGATGCTTCCCACCACCGGTAGCCAACACAGGCTGGGAAAAGCAGCAGTCAGCCCCCCACCAGCGCATCTAATGGCCACCATCAGATACCCATAGCTAGCACTGGCCAGGAGAACCAGTCATGCTTCAGAGAAATAGCAGCCAATGCCGGAAGTGCCGAGGACTTCACTACCCACTTGTCTGAAAAAACCTAGGAAAATGTCAAGATGAAGAAGCAAAAGGCAATCTCTGGCCTCCAACTCATTCAGAGAAAATCCAGGCGATGTAAATATGGAAGAGATTGGGAGTTAGACACCTGAAGTTTCTAAAGAAATTGCAACTGAAGTAAAGAAACAACTTCATGAGACTATAAAAGAAATTAGAACAGAAATACTATCTTGGTAATGAAATGAAAAACATAATAAAAGAATTGCTAAGTATCTCTAAAGAAGACATAGATTAAAAAAATAAAGAAGCATAGGAAAGTAAAGGAAACCTTGAAAGAACAATATAAGATTTAGAATGCATGAAACAGATTCAAAGAGATATCCAAGAAATTAAAAATTCCATTGAAAGCTGACAAAACCACTTGAAAGAAACTGAAGATGGACTTTCAGACCTTGAAAACAGGATTGCAGCTAGCAATCACAACAGGAAAGATCTCTTAAACATAATAACAATTCAAGGACTGAAAGTTGACAAAAAGAAAAATTATTTAAGAATAACAGATGTCAGCAAAAAAGCAGGGGTCAATACAAATGAGATAAAAAGTCTATTTACAGAAGTAATAGCAGAAAACTTCCCAAGCATGGGAAAAGGACATGACACACAGATAAGTGAGGCATATAGAAGTCCAGCTAGCCATAACCAGAATAAATCTGCATCCAGACATATAATAATCAAGATCCCAGAAATTCAGCACAAGAACAGAACATTAAAAGCTGTTAAAGAAAAGAAACATATCACCTATAAAGGAAAATCCATCAGAATCATGCCAGACTTCTCAACAAAAACCATCAAGTCAAGAAGAGGTTGGAGTGAAGTATTTCAAGTCCTGAAAGAAAAGAATTTCCAACCCAGGTTAATATACCTTGCAAAACTATCTTTGAAAATAAATGGAAAAACAAGATGATTTCATGACCAAAAAACCACTGAAGGAATTCATGACCACCAAAGGATACTGAAGGAAATTCTAGAGAGAAATAAAGGTGACCAACAGCAGCAGAGGGATCACCGAGTGGGCAGACAGTTGAATAGAGGAGAAAAGTAGGCAGTCAACAGCAGGAAAACAGCATGGCAGAGATGAGGAAGTGCATGTTGACCATAACCATCAATGTAGATGGCCTCAATTCACTGATAAAAAGAAACACAGGCAGAGTGGTTCAGCAGACAGGTTCCATTAATATGCTTTATACAAGAAACACATTTAACTCAAAAGAAAATCCATAGACTAAAAGTCAAATGAGAGAAAACAATGCTCTATGTGTCAGGGAACCGAAAAAAGTAGGGCTAATTTACCCATCAACTGCAGAAGAGATAAGAAAGACATAGCATTTCTATACAATGGAAAGCTACTCGGCTATAAAGAACAATAACCTCAAGGCTCTTGTAGGTAAATGGATACAAATGGGGATCATGTTCATGGATGAAATGGTTCAGAATCATATTGGTGAACATCGTGTTGTCTCCCTACCATAAAAAACTAAAGAAGTTGGTAGGCTCCAAAATGCACAGTAGATATTGTGAAAGTGAAAGTGAAAGTGGGGGAAATGTCTAAAAAGGGAAGGCAGTGGCCCCTGTGTTTTGAAACCTGTATTGTTTTCATTGTTCTGTTTAGTTTGGTTTTATTCTGTTTTTTTTTTTAATTCAGATATAACAAAATATATTATGGTAGCCATTGTTGTTTTCCTATCATCTTGTTTTGAAGTCTTGTATTGCTTTCATTGTTTTGTTTTGATTGGTTTTAGTCTGTCCTGTGTTGTCTGATTTTATTATGTCTGATGGTATGGGCAGTTATTCTGCAGCTAACAAGAGATGTTATGGTAGCCATTATTGATTTCCTTTTGTCTTGTTTTGAAGTGCTGTATCACATTCATTGTTTTGTTCTGACTGACTCTATCCTGTTTTATTTTGCTTGGTTTTATTTCTTCAAATTAAATGAAGAAAGCCAGTGCTGGGACATGTCAGGGAAGATGAGGAATCCAAGAATATTTTGTTGATTATCACTGTAAGGGAACAGAGTTATAAAATGATCTTATTTTCCATGAACTTTTCATAACTCAAGAGTCGTCTTATAAGAAATCAAAATTATTTTTACTTCTATGCAACTGACACTTAAAATCATTTAAGAAATAGATTGCATCTTATCAGGCTAAATTTCTCCATAAAACACAACTCTTATTTCATATTTCAAGTCACTTCCTTAGCCACAATAACAAGAGAAGGAAACCTACAATCATTGGAACATCCAAGAAAGGAATTAGAACTGTATCAGCTACTAGAGACCTCATGGGCTAAAAGCAAAACTAAAGTGAAAGTCACTAAATAAAGTAAACAATGATAGTGTGAGCCAGGTAACCAAGTTGGAGTAGAAAACACAATTTGAGGGAGAAAATAAGAAATATAAGTTGAAAATATAGGAGGTACATAACATGTTGACAACTGTCAGTGGACTTGAGGAAAAAGGAAAAGTTTTGCAGGTTAGAACACAGGAGCTGAATCTAATACCCAAATGATACCCACAGACTTGAGATCATGGTTCCCTAAAGCTTTCTGACAATCTATACCTTGGCAAAGTGATCACTTACTTCCGTACAGTGTCCCGATTTGGATTGTCCTATGTTTTTGGATACTAATATTTTCAAAAGACTTTAAACTTAAATATTTAATTTACAACTCATCTTTAGATTACTAATATTTATTCTTATTTCATACTTTTTTCTGGCAGCTCATAACCAGATCCAAAATTCACATATATTTTTGGCACTTTTTAGATTGTGCTATTAACTATTTTCAGAAATCCGATTAAGCCCTTAGACCTTATATCAAAGTTTAACTTTTTCACTCTCACTATGAAATTATTCTTGGATATAAAAGGAACCCAAATTTTCAACATGAAATATATTTGTGATCCTGGCTATTTGCAGTTTGGAAAACTATTTTCACTGCTCAATGATTTGTATCAAATAGGTGATATTCGTATTAATTTAAGCACCTACACATAACCCTGTTATGATTACAGTGATTAAAATAAATACAGTTTCTCAGTGTTTGAAGGAATGTTCTAGAAACATCTCCCCAGAGTCATCAGGCTCTGTACTTATACTGCATGGAGTACATTACCCTGTACTTGAGAGCTGAATAACGGTGCCAGATTTGGTGCTGCGTTTGTATGCATCGACTGACCATTGCAGAGCTCCAGAGTTACTTTGTCCTGCTTGCCATTAAGCATTCTGAACAAAACAGCAGAATAGCTCTACAGTTTGGTCCCTTCTTTAAAAGACAAAGTAAATGAAAAAGTTAAATTAGCCTATGGAGTTGTCATAAGATAAATAGAACTTTAATTCTATGTAAGTCTGCTAATATGTGTCAGGATAACAATCTTAAGATTATTCAAATCTTTGCCTGCTTTGATTGGGACTATATCAGTTTTTTTCAGGCATGTTATTGACTTGTGTCAAACTTGCAATGTGGTATCATAAAGTTTCAGGGCAGTTTAATTTAAATATGAAAATGTGGATTAAGCTTACTGCATCTGTCCATTGTGCTCTGCCCCATGACAAAACAGACAATTAATACAACTTCTGCCATCAGATAGCTTATAATCTTACAAAAGCAGTGGGATAGCTAACAACAAAGAGAATAATATAAGCCAACAGACATTCCAATTCCTTATGAAAAAGAAATGAACCAAAGAAAGGTATTTAATCATTCAACATTATTTTTTTCCTAATAAGAAACATCAATATTGACTTTTTTAGCAAGTCATTACAAATGACATGAACAACTCAGCTAATTTTATCTATTTTGGCTGACATTCCTCCTTCCGTTATCTCCTTTAATTCAATAAGTAAATATTGAGCATCTATAACATGCCAGATATGTCACTGGAAACCCAATGATGAACACAATTCGGTCCTGCCTTCAAGAACATTACATTCTGGTGGACAGATAAAGAAATGAGAACTTACAAATCTGATGAATCTTAGAAGTTTGGGAATTGAACATATCAAAAAGAAATGAAAGAAAAAAATATAATAATCAAGTCTTCTAGAAGTGGGAAGTAAAGTAAGCTTAGAGTCTCAAGGCTAGAAGATAATGGAGATTCAAGTTTAAAGTTGCTTTTTTTGGGGGTTAACTACCACAACTCCAAATTAATAGGGCAGCATTAAGCACAAAAATCAAAGATACCACAAGTACAAGCTATTTCCAATGCATTTCTAGTTTCTCCAGAAGTGTCCCTAAAGTTCACTGTGATTGGTGGAAAGAAATGTAATGGTCAAAAGAACCAGAACTCTAGGTTCTTAGCAATTCAAATTTTGAAGCTGTAGAAATTACTGAGTCAACATCCATCAGTCCATTAAATTCCCATACAAATTCACACTGAATTCCTGTTGTACGCCTTCTACCCGCATCATCAGGCTTATAACAGACTTGGCTATGGACTACTCTAAAGATCAACAGAGAATTCATGGAATACTGCAAATTGAATCCATGTACTTAATCACCATCACCACCCAAACCTAGCCAAAATGGCTGATCAGAAGTTTTTATAGTAAAACATAAAAATAAAAACAACAACAACAAAAAGACAAGGATAAAGAGAGCAGAGACACAGTTATAAAGTTTATCGGCAAAACTTGAAAAATGGACAAAGGATAAATATGCATTAGCTGATATTGCAGATCAGGGAAAAGTGGAAGTGGGAGGGCTTATGAAGGAGAACAGCAATGAGTAGACCACAGCCCAGGAAAGAACAGGAAAAAAGCTATCAGCACTCGAGAACCGCCTGTGTGAGTGTGAGGACGTGGTACCTTACTGAACACAGACAAATTCCTATCCCCTTTCTTCCAGACACCTTGCAGGGTGCAGGTAGCTAGGCTTTCACTATCAGGACATAAAAATAGAACAGTCTTCTCTAGGAAAAGCAATCAGCCCTAGAAAAACACAAAAAAAACCCTGAGGACACTGGTATTTGGACCAGTCCAGTTCCACTGTGGTGAAGCTTATTTAACCAATACCATCGACCCCACAAAACACACAATCTCAGAGCCTCCGATGAACTCCTTACAGGGTCTCATTCTTGTCATAAGAATAAGATTCAAGGCTCAGCAGATATTTGCAGAAAACTTCTTACAAAAACCAGAGAAGCCAAAACAGACAGAAAAGAGAAGAGGGGATCTGGATGGATCAAAAATAATGTGGGGAGTGTGAGGTAAAACAAACTGAAATAAAGTGCCTTTAGGAGCTGGAGATACAGCTCAGCAACACAGTGCCTACTTTGCAAATGTGAAGTCCTGAGTTGAGTTCCTGGTACTTGAAAAAAAAAAAAAAAAAGAGGAAACTTCCCTTAATATCCTTGGAGATATTTTATCCATAAATTAAAAATAGATGGATTTTTTAATGGAGCATTTAAGGGAATAAAACAGCTCTTAAAAATTAAAAATATAATTTTTAAAAATGTTTTCAAGTCCATAAATGTTCAGAAACTGCATCGAAAACAATCTAGTAAATAAAATAAATAATAAAGATCAGGGAATTCACAAAGAAAGTTTAAAAAAAAGATTAAGGTAGCTATTCAGGGAACTTTCCATCTAAAGATTAGGAATTCAAGAAAGAACAAGGAAAGAAAATGGAAGGGAAGAAAATTATCAAAGAAATCACACATGAGAAAATTTCCTTGCATCTAAAAGCAATGAGTTCCTTATTAAAAGATCCTGCCATACCTCCAATGAAACAAATTGGGGGGGGGGCAAAAACACCCATAACAGGATTTCTCACTGTGATTGAATCACCAAGATTAAGGACTCAAAACTTCCCAGAGAAAAATAAGGGGGGAAATCAGGTCATATCCAAACAATCAGAAAATAAAAGGGCATCAGATTTCTCATCTATAGCCCTAAACAATGAGAAGACTTTGGAGAAATGCCTTGGAAATAGAGAAAAGATGATTCCAACTTGGAATTCTTTAACCAAACTCATTACTCCCATGTTAGGGATAAATAAAGATGTCTAAGAGGGTATGACTACATACCATGCAGACAGAGCAGTGAATGCCAAACCCAAAACACGAAGCAGTTTGTTTTCTTACACATTTCCTATCTATCAGGAAAACACAGGCAGGGTCTATCAGGTGAGGTCTTTAAGCAATTAGAAGAGTTATCTCTCTACCTACCCTAAGGGGAGTTTCTAAGGAACTACAAGAAGGAAATGACCTAACCAGAGTTCTGTTTGGGAAGTCTGGTCTAGTACTGTTGGGGAGACAGAGTGAAAGAGAGAAGGTTGGTGACCAAGGAAAATGAATCTAGATAAGAGTAGATATGGGCCTGGCCTCAGTTAATAGCAATGAGAAAGAAGACAAGAGGGTGGGCTTCCTGGTAGTTTCACAACTAGAATCTGACTAGTGTGTGATTGGGTATGTGTTTTCCATGGAAGTATCTAGAAGACTCCCAAGTCTGCACTCCAGGGGACTGAACAAATGATAACCACCTCCAACAAGGTGAGGGAGTTGAGAAAGAAAATTTCAGGTTGGAAGTTAGTAAGTTTTCATGACCCTACCTACAACTTTCTTTCAACTCTGCTTCTGCATGTATTCAGTACTCTGCTTGAAATTCTACCTCCTCCCTCGCTGCAGTACGCTAGTAAAAACATAGATCAAAGTTTAAAAAAAAAATTATTCACAACCTCAGCCAAATTCACAATTTTCATATTTTTATGCTGCCTTCCAATCCCTGTCTACCAACATAATTTTAAATATAGCCATAATAGAGACTTCTTTTCTATACTCCGTTTCTTTCACTTACAATATTTTAAGTATGATTTCATTATTCAATAGTCCTTATAATAATTATCACTTTAATGGATGCAGAATATTAAACCAGGTGATACTTTCTTGCTTTACTTATAATTTCCACTATTGTAGAACATTTAGACAATTTCCAGTCCTTTCACTATTTTGTTGAACAGTGCTACAATGAGAATCTTTGGGTACATATCTTTTTTTACTCTTTTTTGCTATATTTGTCTTTGTCGTTACTAGATAATAGTAATTTTTCAGTGGGCCCAGTATAACATCATGATTCAAAAATGTAAGTTTTATAACTGCCTTTTGTTTCACACAGACTCTAGAACATTTTTTTCATGCCAAATCTATGTCCCTCCTGGGTTTCTCTCTGTTCACTACTAATGTCACCACATAACAAAGGGTGACACTGTGTTAACTGGCCCGGGGCCTTATTCCAGGCTCTTCCAGCCACCTCTGCCACCCTGCTCTGCTGTAGACCTGCATTCTTCCACCCTTCACCCTTCAACTTCATCACCTAGCTGAGTATCCACCTGGTCTGGGTTCTAGCCTTTGCCGGGGATGAGGAAGGGAGCCGCCCACTGGTCCACGGATGCCCTAAGCTCTGGTTATGTGAAATTTGTCAGCAGTTCTAACTTGCACCTATGCCCAAGACATCCTACTTTGCTCAGGTCTATCTATCTGGAATCCAGAAGGTTATAAAGCAGGAGGGATAATGAAAACAGTAAGACCGATTATAAAATATGAGTACTTATAAAACTGCCCATCTTGTCAGGTGTGGTGCACAACTGTAATCCCAGTGCTCTGAGAGGCTAAGGCAAGAGAATCACAACTTCAAGCTCAGCCTGAACAATTTAGCATCTTGGTGAGAACCTGCCTCAAAATAAAATGGTCAAAGAGTGCTGGGGATATAGCACAGAGCAAAAGCCTTGGGTTCAATCAACTCCCAATGCTGAAAAATAAAAATAAAAATTTTATTATATAAAATAAAACTTTCTTTCCCATTCTGGAGTGGTTAATAGCATGGACTTTTCCATACTCAATTATTAAACTGAATTTCTTGGAAAAGTTTTTGCACCCTCTGTGTGCCTCAGTACTTTCAGCTCTAAAACAAAGATAAGTACAGACAAGTGCTTAGAACACTGTACAGCTCAAAGGAAGTTTTTATAAGGGTTTAACATTATTTCCCTCCCAACTCTAGGAAAATTAAAATAGTTAGCAAGGCCCTCCTGAGAAGGCACAGCACTAGGAAAAAATAGTTAAACAAATCCCTAGAACATAATCACTTTTCTGGGATTACTCCCCTGAAAATGTGGCATTTGGTTTCCGAACACATACCATGAGTGTACATGGTCCCAATTATACTGAAGAGGTAAGAAGCGAAAATTCTGTAGTGTTCATCTTCCAGCTTCTCCCTATCTGTGGCCTGACTTTGGATCAGCAATAACTTCCTACAGCTACTGTGTCTTCATTGGTTTTTGCCTGGGGTTCTCTGAGCTTTTCCACAAGTGACAATCACAGAATTTGAGCAGCTTCATTAAGAACTGCATTTCCTGTGTCAAAACCAAGAATATAAAGCAACAGACAAACCTTCTCATAGTGGTGCTGGGGACAAAACCCAGAGCCCGGCGCATGATAGGCAAAGTGATACCAGGGAAATACACCCCAGCCTCAGCACACTTTTGTTTGATTCATGTCATCAACTGCATCCCAGACCAAAATGCAACTCCCTTAAGCATAAGCAAGTAATCAATGACCCTGAATTGGAAGGCTAGGCAAAAGGATTGCACCAATCTTATTTATGTTCAAATTGGTAAGTGGCTTTGTATTTTTACTTTCATTGTCAGTAAACTTGCTAAGTCCTTGTATTTTTGACAGCATCTGCATGTTCAAGTCTAACAGCTAAGCCAAGAAGTCAGTTGATAGCCTCTGGTGGTTTTTAAATCTTGAAAGGACACTTTCCAAAGAACTTGGGCCAGTCATTGATGTGGGTGTTCTTAAATGACCTGTCTTCAGGCTTGTAATGTATGATTTTCTGGGCCCTCAAGTCAAGCAGTAGTTCCTAAATCCTAGTTCCTCTTTGCAATTTAAGTCAGCAGGGATATGGTAGTGAGAACAGCCAGCTTGTGTAGGAACATGGTCCGGGCTTCTTGGCCTGGTCCCCTGAGTCTCCCCTGAGAGAGGAGAAAGGAGGTGAAGCAAACCAGGCAGGCACCCACAATGCTTCAGAGGTGGGATGTGTGCAGAAAGCAACAAAAATTTAGTGTTTTGTGAAGGAGAAAAGAGTGGCTAACAAATTACCTCGTCTTTAGTGATGAGATTCCTCTCTGTTGCTGCTCCAGGGGAAAAAAGTTGAATTTCAGGGCACTAAAAACTATTTATAGCCTTTCACCTCCCACTTTTCTTGGCTCTTTTAACTGCATCCAAATTGAATTCAACACATGATCTGTTTTCTAATGCCATTGTGCGGTAATGGTTCTTTTAATCTACATCTTATCTCTCAGCTGTAGTCTGTGACTGTTCCTAACTCTTAAAGTGTCAGATCAAGGGATATGAGACTTCAGTAATTCAGAGTTTAAGACTGATAAGAAACAAAACATGACCGACAGTAAATAAATGATAATGTTTTGGAGTTCTATTTTAAATTTCAAGATGCAAAACTTGGTTTCTAAATACTGTAAAAGGCGAAAAAGAAAAAGGATAACACTTCGTATGTGTTCACTGCGCATAGCTGAAGCAGTAAGGGCACATCTGTAGAGTTCAAAAAATGAATACCCAGCAAGGACTTCTTTGTACATTGAATAAAAATTGACAAAAATATTGTCTGTGTAAATGGGCGATTTGCTGCCAGATCACCACAGCCAACCACCATGTTCTGAGGGGAGCTGATAATGCGAAAAAACAAATGTTATAATGGATAGAGACCAGAGGATTGAGCTAAGTTTGGAGGGCAAGACCGCCTTTTACACAGCATCTCAGGAATTCAGGAATACACAGACTTCAAATGGGGAAAGAGAGAGGTGAAAGGACAAAAGTGGAAAGGTAGGAAAGGTCAGACAGAATACTGCAAGTCTTTAAATCAATCCAAAGGGGACTGGAGAGTAGGTTAGCAGTACCCCCCATGACTGGCTTCCCCAAAACACTGGATTAAACCTTCCCTCAAAAAACAACGCGGTGTGCTAAAGAGTCCCAATATTTTTTTCTCACAAACACTAAAATTATCTGATGATATAGTCATCAGCATTTAAACAAAATAGATTTCTGATTTTCAAAGACCATTCTGATTTCTTGCATAGGATACAGGGAAAGAAAGGGAAAGAAAAGACTGAATGCAGAACCACAGTAAACCAGGGGAATGACCTTGCAGAGAGACCTGGGACTCTGGTGACAGCAATGGAAGTACAAAGGTAGGAAACAACCTTGTGAAAGGTCTGAAAAGTAGGAAAGATGGGCTTTCGTCAAAGAAACATGTTCTTTGAGGGTTAGGGAGTGTCCCATCAGTTCTTTCATTCATTATTAAATATAAACTCTCTTTCAAATAAATACAAAAATCTTATACCACCCCACCTTAACAAAATTCTTGATTACCTGTCTAATGGAACATGCCCCCTCCCAGCATACTTGGAAATCACTTCCTTTCAGGCTATTCCTACTAGTCTGGAAATATTTTGTCAAATTTTATCATGATAATTTGTATTACAAAACCATAAGAATTGTTTTCAAATGTAAAATTATACTTTAGTATAAAATATAAATACTCAGTCTTCAAAGTAGTTGAGAGAGCTCAAACTCCTCCAGTCCTTGCTAGGGATCATGCACTAGGATGAGTCCCAGAATTTATTTGCACAGAAGGCTCAACTGTGGGCCTTAAGTAAAATGGTAAATACAAGAGAAGAGGCTTAGGGAAATAAATATTGAATTTAAAGTGTATCAATATGATTTACTAAACTGTAAACTACTGGTGAACAGGAATTATTTCTTAGCCCTATTTAACCTAAAACAGTGAGTTGCCTGCCAGACATCTGGCAGGAGACAGAGTACAAAAGGCAGAACTCTGAAGGGAAATGATATAAGTAATAGCGATTTTTTAACTTTTGCTATTGAGTCATTTTGAAAAAATAACAGAAGCTGTTAATTTTCCCTATGTATACATATGCACAATGTTTATACAATTTCTACACGGTGCTCACCCTCAGAAGTCCTACTTGGACAATTTACAGATTTATAGAATCTGTATCACAGGTCTCTATACTGGAGAGTGGAATCTTAGGTCTACTAACGTCAGGAGAGAATAGGAAGAAAACAAAGCTAAGAACAGAGCCTTAGGAAAGCTATTATTCAAGACCAAGCAGAGAGATCATCTTCCAAAAGTGAACACTACAGACATAGAGGTACCCAAAACTGAATGGGAGCTGTATCAGCAAATGAACCAAAGAGATTTTTTCAAAGAAGAGCAAACAGTGTCACATAATGCAGAGAGATAAAGTGGTACTTGGATCTGGGAATTCGTGAAGACATATTTTTGTTACCTACTTTTATTCTCTCTTCTGGGAAAAGAATTCCAAATGTTCACTGAGAAATCAACCCCTTGCTTTACCTGTTCTGAGCCATATGAAGCATGTGAGATTGATCCATGGCCTTAGTTCCAGAGGACTGAATCTCCCTATCATGTGCAATGGGTTCGGAGATACATAAATAAACTTAAATAATCTGGGCGAAACTTAGGATTTCATCGTATATTCTGGGACACAGATATTCCCGATATGAAGAGGAAAGAAATGGCTTTGGAAGCTGTTAAGAACTATCTCAAGACAAAGAGCTAGGAAGAAACCAAGCCATTTGTCACCTTGATACACCACTAAGCACCCTTTCCAAAAGCAAGATCTCTTTCTGGATTTTACAGTGTCATAGGCCCAGTTAAATCGGATCTGCTGAGTCTTTCAACAGAGACTGCATTCTAACTGATAACACCTTCCTGGAAAAATGAACTCACTCAAGCAACGGTGGCAGAAATAAGAGAGCTGTCAGCTAAGAAAGAACTGGGAGATATAATTCCTCAGAGAGCAAAATACTCTATTTCTGCAGCAGATTTATTGTGGTCATTTAAAAACCAATATAAATGTCTTTTATTTTAAATTCCTTTCCTCATATGGGCTTTGCGAAATGTTGAAGAATAGTATCTTCTTTTTGGCTTCTTTTCTAGGACACGGATGATAAAAGAACTGATTAAGTGGCTTTTACCCATTTCACTTGGATGGTCAGCACTGAATTTTATCCACTAGTTTTCCTTCTCCTTTATGCATTATGCAATATAGCCCTGTTGACTTCAAATTTTTCTACTCAATCTTACAAATCTAGAAATTCTTCCAGAAATTCCCTGTCCAAATCTCATCATTTCTCTCCTAGACCAATGCAGCAGTACACTAATATGCATGTTTATTTCTATTTTTACACACAGAACTCAGAGTGATAAGTTTTTCAAATGTAAAGAAAGTCATATTTTGAATTGCCAGAGGACTGGAGTTAAAGCCAGAGTGTGCCAAGGAGCTCACCCAGCATTCTGGAGGCCAAGTTTGATTGCAAGTACCATAAAATGAGGCCGGAATGGGGTAGTGGGGTTCCCAGTTGCTCTTCATATCATGCTTAAAAATCAAATGTCTAATAAAGTTGTTCCAAGAATCAAATTAGAAAGTGTATATATATATATATTCCTTGGAAGAGTATCTGATCCACGTAAGCTCTAAATAAGTCTAAATAGCCTCATTACTATCTGCTGATCTCTTTGCCTGAAACAAGCTTCTCTCACCTTGTCTTCTAGTATATTTCCTTCAAGATTCAATTCAAACACCAACTCTTCTTTTTTAAGCAAAGATAAGTCTTCTCTGTGCTCCCACAGAATCTCATTCATAGCTCTGAAATGAAATGTACTGAATGGTACTGCAATTACTTATTTATTGACTAGCATCAGAAAGCTCTGGATGACTTTGTGCACCCAACATAATAGCTGTCATTGTGTAGTCAACATGTTCTATAACTAAGTGAAATTATGTTTCTTGTTGTCTCTTCATCCAGAGGCTGATGGATCTCAACCACTAGCGAATGATCTCTTCTTGCAGAGCCCACAGTCTACCTTTTTAACTGTCATTGTTTGCTGTACTGGGTCACTAACCATTAAACCAAACCTTTGTTACTCTTTTCAACAATTGACTATACAGTTGACTTTACCTGTCAGCGATTCCAACCTCATCTTCTCTCTAAAACCCATTTTCTGCCAGAATCCCTGAAGCAATGCAGACATCCTGGATAAGAACTACTGGAAAACCACATAATGGAAGGAAAATGTCTCTGCCAAGATTCGGTAATTTTCACCTTTATAGGTGAAGGAACTCAGAGTTGCTGTGCAATGCAATGCAAGTAGAGTAACAGAACAACCCTGTATAAGTATCCTGTATTTTACATCAACCATACTGAATCCTGACTCTGCTACTGTACTGCTCAATTTGGTAGTCACCCACTGTGTGTGCTACTGCATGCTTAAATTGTGCCTGGTCCAAAGTAAGATTGCTGTATGTATAAAATAAATACAAATATATCTCAATACATATAAATGTATCTCAATACATAGAAATGTATTTCAATGCAAAAAATGTATTTCAACTAGTTGTGGTGTGAAATAAGATGCACAAAATATTTTGTAAATAGTTTTTATGTTTTGAATATGTTGAAGTGAATATTTCTGGGGTAACAAATTAAATGAAATATACTATTAAAATCAAATTCATCTAATTTTTAATTCAGCTATTAGAAAAATTTGAAGCACAAATTTGGCTCACACTTACATTTCTAGTACTCTAGAAAAGGACTCTGAACTTCCTATGCATATAAAAACATTACCATGAACCTAGGTGCCAGGAATACCTTGCAATGGGGCAGTTAGCATGATGACTTTTTCCAACTTTTCTACAACAGTTTGAAAGTTTTGTGCTCTTTTGTACTCATGGGTTCCCATGTTGATTCTTAGTCAAAAATAAAGGGGGGCAGGATTCCATGAGAGGCAACTCTCACACTGACCTCATTTACCCGCCAGTCAAATGTCTTTACTCCCTTTCTTGGTTTCCGGCAATTTCTAGAGTATCCATATTCTTGAAGATTTAAAACTGTTTCAAATTCCAAGTGTAATATCATCCTACATTATTCTAAGTATGAGAAATTAATATCCAAAAAGCTGATACGATAGTAACAAAAGTAAAGGGTTTTGTTTTACCAGAACTTTGTCAAAAGTCAGCTGACATAAATGTGATTTCTGGTGGTAGTTTTGGAAATTCTCCTTGAGTTATCTGTTCCTCATATTTATAAATTCTCCCTGAGTTATCTGTCTCTCCTATTCATAACATCCCTTTCTAAAGCAGTAACTAGTTCCTTAAACAAAACTAAGATGATTTCATTGCTTTTCCATTTTTTGTAGGGCACAGAAGTAAAAAATAAACTTTTTACAAAAGTAATGGACAATGATCCAAAAGAAAGAAAACCAGTGACTCTGTAGTTTGAACAGTAGAGGGTTAAAATATAAGACCATCCCTAAGAAAAGTAAGACCCCATCAACTGTCACTGCAGTTCCAGTTTAGAGGAATTACAATTTCTTGCTTCAAATGTGAGCAGAAAAACATGACTGCAGAGGAGTTGATGGCATATTAATAACCAGAGAATGCATGCTCTCGTTGCCATCCTAGAGTATTATTACCAGAACCTTGAAAGGGACAAAGATTAGGAAAGTCAGGGTGGCAGGAGAAAGATGCCTGTTCTGCATATACTTTAGTTTGCTTCAATATGTATAAAAATCCTTACAACTGGGTCCTTTCTTTCATTCATTTATTCACTCAACAAATATTTACTAAAATCCACTGGGCATCTGGGCAATATTCTAAGAAGGGAGGATAGAGCAGTAAACAAAGTGACTTGTCCCAAAGACTTTGGTCTAGTAGAAATTCTGTAAAGTCTATGAACAGAGCCACATATTTGCGTTTATGTCTTTAACATCACTGTTAAAATGATCTGTCCCTCCCACCTTCTGTAAGTTCTGTAACCCACACGGGAGCCATGTGAATTAAAATATCATACACAGAATCCACTTTTAATCTCCCTGGGGATAGAAGAAGGAAGAGAGGCCATTCTGAAATCCCCCTCCTAAATGGCAAAGATTTTAAAGTTCCATAAGTCACTCGTTTTACTGAAAGAAACCTTTTGCCCTTTCTGGAAGGCTGATGAGAGAAGATAGCCCTTGCACACTGGGCTAAACAGCAATCACTTTGTTCCTTATCTCCCCCTTTCTGTCCTTTTGCTGAGCATGCTCTTTCTGGTACAAGCAGAGGGCCAGGGCATGAGGAATTAGACTACAGTGGTGATGCCTCATATGAAGAGAGAATACTCTATTTGGGAAAAAAAAATCCTTTTCAGGGTGTCAATCCTAATTCCAACACAAACTAACCATGTGAGACTGGGCTAATTGCTGAATGATCTTGGATCTAGCTTTCTCTTCTGTAAAATATTGGAGTAGAGGATCCCCAAGACTCCTCTCCATCTCATTAGGTTTTTAAATTAATGCATACAGTACAAGAATAAGTGAATACAGAGAAATTAGAAAGTAGAGTAATAGATCAAGAAGGAATTTGTGGATCATATTAAAAATTTATCAATAGCAATGAAGGATCCATAGCTAGAGAAAACCTACTTGCCCTATTCATTCGGTAAAGTCACCCAGTAAATAGAAGAACAGAACTTTCTTACTGCCTTATTTTTCAGTAACATTAAACCCAAAATACTTGGAAGTTTCTCAACTGTATTTTTTTTATATCTATAAGGATTACACTAGGGCTGTAGTCAGCTATTTTGTTGAAAGTAAAAGAATTGTGAAGCTTATTTCCTATCAATATAAAAACTGAATCTGGGAGGAGAAGGTAAGATGGCCGATCAGTGAGCAACAAAATACAAAGCCTCCCAGGAGAAAAAACTCATACACCAGAAAAAAACACCCTGGAGAGACCCAGACAGAGGGAGATGGATCCTCTTGACACAGGAAGAAATTAAAACATAAAAAAAGCTCATCAAATACTTTGGGACTACAATTGAAACAGCTAAAAATTATGGGATGCAGCATTTTCACCATGACCCACCAAGTTTGTGCCAGCTTGGATCCACTCCAGCCAGCAGAGACCCCCAAACTCATTCCCACCACCACTCACAGGAACCACAGCAGTGCTGAAGTCAGGGGTTGGTGAGCCCAATGTAGAGCGGAGCCATGAAGGGACCTTCATTAATCCACGGTCAGTGCTGGGAATGAGAACCCCCCCCAAAGGGAAAGGCTTGACCAGGTGGGCAACATGTTGGAGTTGGGTGGGAGGAGCCTGAACTGGGAGTGACAGTGACTTCAGTTGGTTGCTCCCTCCCCAGAGCAGATTCATGGGGTTTGCTTGGACTGGGCCGCATCCCTGGCTGGGACCCAATGAGATGTCCCAAATCGATTCTGTGCGACTAGCACGCACTGACCGGGTGATCACCCCTGAAGTTTGGCTGGCCCGGTGGGGAGGGGCAGGCATACACAGCTGCTGCTTACACCTCAGTGACAACAGCAGGCAGGAAAGGGCGGAGTTAGCCTGCCAGCATGCTTCAGAGGAAAAAGTGGCCAACAGGGAAGGGGCTGGGACCTGCACTGTAACCTGTATGGAGGAATCCAGGACCATGACAGGAGAGAGAGGCAGGAAGAGGCCCCCAGCCCAGAACCCTGAGAGCCCTGATCCAGCAGAGGGAAAAACAAGGGAAACTGAGGGAGGCAAACACGCAACATCAGACATGCCTTCAATGGACATTAAGAGATATCTTCAGGACATTGTAGAAGAGCTCAAATATGAAATATTAAATCAAGTAAAGGAGGATATGACTAGAGTAATAAAATAAATGCTCTCGGGAAGCATCTCTCAGGAAGATACAGACGGAAGAAGGGAGGCACACAAAAAAAGGAGAGAAACATTCAATAAAGAATATAAAGAAAATATAGAATACATGAAGCAGATTCAAAGAGACTATCAGGAAATTAAAAACTCCACTGAAAGCTGGCAAAACTCCTTAAAAGAAACTAAGGATAGACTATCAAAACTTGAAGACAAGTTGGCAGTGTGTGCTGATGAAAGGAACGATCTCTTAAAAATAACAAGGAAACAGGCAGTTATAATACAAAGGCTAGAAGATGACAAGAGAATCTACAATTTAAGAATAAGAAATGTGAACGAAGAAGCAGGAATGCATACAGGTGAATTACAAAGGCTATTCAAGGAAATAATTAAGGAAAACTTTCCAAGCATGGGAAAAGAAAATGACATTGCATTGTGTGAAGCCTACAGAACTCCAGCCACCTACAACCAAAACAGATCTACACCCAGACATATAATAATCAAGATACCAGAAATTCAATATAAAAACAGAATATTAAAAGCCATCAGAGAAAAGAAACATGGTAAGCCCATCAGAATCATGGCTAACTTCTCGACACAGACCATCAGATCAAGAAGAGATTGACGTGAAGTCTTCCAAGTCCTAAAGGAAGGTGGCCTCCAGCCCAGATTGATGTACCCTGCAAAACAGTCACTAGAAATTAATGGAGAAACAAGATGCTTCCATGACAAAGAGGAACTGGGCGAGTTTGTGACCACCAATCCAACCCTACAGAGAATACTGAAGGACATTCTAGAGAGAGAGAAAAAAAATACCAGGACTTTAGGAACAGTGGCAGAAATGCCTCAATGAGTGGGGCAGGCAGTAAAATGAAGGAGAAAACTAGACAAACAAAGGCAGAAAAATAGTGTAGCAGAAATGAAGCAGAGAAGGATAACTAGAAACTATAACATAGATGGCCTTGATACACTATACTGTTAATAGTGAACCAGATTTAAAACCCACATTACTCACACTACTCTGCTTAGATGTATTATATTCTGTTCCAGTCATCTACTTGTACTAGATTTGAAGGTACAAACAGTAATCCTGAAAATAACAGGATATAGTATGGTAATCATCCTTAATTTCCTATTAACTTAATCTAAAGCTCTGTAAAACCTACACTGTTTTACCATGACTGATTGTAATCAAATCTGGTTTGTTGGATCGCTGTTTTGTATTAATAGATTTTATTCAAAGCTGTTATGATTGATAGTATCAAGTCTGAGAGTATAGGCAACTGCACTTAAGATGACAAGATTCACTAGAATATCCACTCTGGTTTGATTATTACCTGCCTTTGAAGTTTTATACTGTCTGCAATGTTTTATTTTTACTAATATTGTTATTTACTGCTATACTCAATTATACTGCTATATTCAATTATGCCTGATGATATAGACATTCTATTGAAGATAATAAGAAACAACTCAGTAATCATTGTAGATCACCTTGTACTTTGGTTTTGTAGGACTTTTTGGTTTCATGTTTTTATAAGAATTTGTTTTGTTTTGTCTTGCTAAGTTTTGTTTTTCCCTCTAATACAGAAAGGATAGAAATACATGTAGAGATTCATGCATGTGTAGCTGTTTACACTCTCACTGTTTGACTATCTACTTTGTATGCTTTAATTTTGTAACTTGAACAGCTATTTCTAAGAGGACAATATGTAATTTATTAACTAGGGATTTCTTATTGTTTATCTTTTTTTTTTTGAAGTTCTGTATTATCTCTACCCTTTACATGCTTTTGCTTCTCTTTAAATTAAAAAAAAAACTGAATCTGATTCATTAAAAACAAAAAACATTTTGTGCCCTAAAACCACAGACCTAAACTAACATTGCCATTCTTAAACCTAAAATGTATACACACTGAGAGACGTTTAAACTGGAAATTTTCAGGGTGTGACCCAAAACTTAAAAAAAAAAAAAAACCTTCTACATTTTTGCTTTTCCTCCACCACAAAATTGGAAAATATTCACATGTTCACAGGGAGAATCCTTAGAAACCAAAATACAGGGGTTTTTTTAAAGCCTAATTTTTCCATCCTTCACATTTCCAATAACGGTAAGGTTGGCAGTTTCCACTAATGTTTTCCAAACACGCCATAGACCACAAAACTGATATAAATAGAATTAGGTCTAAATAACATGAAAATAGCACTCAGGGCCCCTGCGGAGGCCATCTGGGAGAGAATCCTTTTCTAATGAGCCTGAGCCTGTCTGTGACTGTCACAGATTCCCCAACTCTGATCCAAACCCTTTTGGAGAGATTGGGTAACACTTTGATTTTGGAGGGGGAGTGGTAGGATTAGGAGAGGTGGGAATGAAGATTAGAGAATGTCAAAGAAGGTCCTCCAGATGTCTGCATGCCAGAGACTAAGAAAAGTATGGCCAGGTATAAAGACAACTTTACCTTGAATCCCTCTACTGCAGGAAATAATCAATTCAGTGGCCCATTCAACCAAAGGGAGTTCAATGGAACATGCTCTGTTATGGTAGATTTAAATGGACAATTTGATAGACTCATTCAGAGTGAAGGGAAAATGTTTGAAATATCTTAACCACTGAATCACTGAATTAACCATTTCCAACTCTGGGAATTCATCATGAAGAATTTCATATCAGATCAATAAATATTTTTAATTCCTCTGAGGATGCTGAGTTCTCAAAATTTCCTTTGAAAAATATATTTAGCATCAATTCTGTTAAATCTGAAAATTAGATATTTCAATTGCCTCTAAATATGCCATAATGGGGAATGTTTATTGGTATTTCCAGAAAGTTTTAGAACTACACAAAGGAATCATACACATAGAGAACACAATGCAATTATTGGATGCTATTATCCTAATTATTGGACATAGTGTACAGCAACGTGCTTTTAAAAATCTACAAGTTCTGAAATCATTATAAAGTTTAGCAGTGGATAAAGAATTTAGGTAATATGCATACATATACACAAATTAATTTTTATTCATACTAATCCAAAAGTTAAAAAAGAAAGCTATAGAGTTCTACATTAAGCTTAAAAGACTGTACTACTTAAAATCTGAAGAAAACCACAGATACTTGAGAAAAAGGAACTAAACACAACACTTTGTGTGTGTGTGTGTGTGTGTGTGTGTGTGTGTGTGTGGTGTGCTGGGGATCAAGCAAGGTAAGAACTCTATCACTGAGCCACTTCCCCAATACAACACTTTTATATTTTAAAAATTTTAATTTTATTGTTTTTCAAAATTTAAACATTACATACATTTTAAAATTGGCTTAGTACAACACAGATTCAAAGCTCCATTGGGATAATTAAGGTTCCAGGGCCATGTAAATATGTCAAAATAGAAAAAGATGTGTAAGACTCTTTCTTTTTTTTTTAATTTTTATTTAAAGAGAAACAAAAGCATGTAAAGGGTAGAGACAATACAAATTTTCAGAAAAAATATAAACAAGAAATCACTAGTTGATAAATTACATATTGTCTTCTTAGAAATAGTTGTTCAAGTTACAAAATTAAAGCATACAAAGTAGATAGTCAAACAGTGAAAGTGTAAACAACTACACATACGTGAGCCTCTACATGTATTCCTATCCTTTCTGTGTTAGAGGGAAAAACAAAACTTAGCAAGAAAAAACAAAACAAATTCCTATAAAAACATGAAACCAAAAAGTCATATAAAACCACAGTACAAAGTGATCTACAATGATTACTGTGTTGTTTCTTTTTATCTTCAATAGAATTGCCTATATCATCAGGCATAAATGAATATAGCAGTATAATTGAATATAGCAGTAAATAACAATATTAGTAAAAATAAAACATTGCAGACAGTATAAAACTTCAAAGGCAGGTAATAATCAAACCAGAGTGGATATTCTAGTGAATCTTGTCATCTTAAATGCAGTTGCCTATACTCTCAGACTTGATACTATCAATCATAACAGCTTTGAATATAATCTATTAATACAAAACAGCGATCCAACAAACCAGATTTGATTACAATCAGTCATGGTAAAACAGTGTAGGTTTTACAGAGCTTTAGATTAAGTTAATAGGAAATTAAGGATGATTACCATACTATATCCTGTTATTTTCAGGATTACTGTTTGTACCTTCAAATCTAGTACAAGTAGATGACTGGAACAGAATATAATACATCTAAGCAGAGTAGTGTGAGTAATGTGGGTTTTAAATCTGGTTCACTATTAACAGTATAGTGTATCAAGGCCATCTATGTTAGAGATTCTAGTTGTCCTTCTCTACTTCATTTCTACTATGCTATTTTTCTGCCTTTGTTTGTCTAGTTTTCTCCTTCATTTTACTGCCTGCCCCACTCATTGAGGCATTTCTGCCACTGTTCCTAAAGTCCTGGTATTTTTTTTCTCTCTCTCTCTAGAATGTCCTTCAGTATTCTCTGTAGGGTTGGATTGGTGGTCACAAACTTGCCCAGTTCCTCTTTGTCATGGAAGCATCTTGTTTCTCCATTAATTTCTAGTGACTGTTTTGCAGGGTACATCAATCTGGGCTGGAGGTTATTTTCTTTCAGGGCTTGGAATATTTTGCTCCAAGCTCTTCTTGATCTGATGGTCTGTGTGGAGAAGTCAGCATTGATTTTGATGGGCTTACCTTTATAGGTAATCTGTTTCTTTTCTCTGACTGCTTTTAATATTCTGTTTTTCAAAATCTAGAATACATGAAGCAGATCCAAAGAGAATATCAGGAAATTAAAAACTCCATTGAAAGCTGGCAAAACTTCTTAAAAGAAACTAAAGACAAACTTTTGAAACTTGAAGATAGGTTTGCAATGTGTGATTGTGAAAGGAAAGATATCTTAAAAATAACAAGGAACCAGGAAGTAACAAAGGCTAGAGGACGATAAGAGGATTTATAACTTAAGAATAAAAAATTTGAAGGAAGAAGCAGGGACAAATACAAATGAAATAAAAAGGCTATTCACAGAAATAATTAAGGAAAACTTCCCAAGCATAGGAAACAGAAGTGATGTTCAGATATATGAGGCATACAGAACTCCACCCAGCTACAATCAAAACAGATCTACAGCCAGACATATAATAGTCAGGATCCCAGAGATCCATCACAAGAACAGAATATTAAAAGCAGTCAGAGAAAAGAAACAGATTGCCTATAAAGGAAAACTCATCAAAATCACAGCAGACTTCACAGTGCAAACTATCAAATCAAGAAGAGCTTGGAGCAAAATATTCCAAGCCCTGAAAGAAAATAACCTCCAACCCAGATTGATGTACCTGGCAAAACTGTCTCTCAAAGTTAATGGAGAGACAAGATATTTCCACAACAAAGAGGAACTGGGGGAGTTCATGACCACCAATCCAGCCCTGCAAAGAATACTGAAGGACATTCTAGAGAGAGAAGAAAATCACCAGGATTCCAGAAATAATGCCAGAAAGGCCTCAGTGAAAAGGGCAGACAGTGGAATGAAGAAAAGTAAACAACAATGACAGAAAAATAACATAGCAGAGATAAAGCAGAGAAGATTGGCTATATTTCTGTTTTGTCTTCACTGATTTTATTTGAATCTGGTATGCTTGAGGGTGTCAAGTCTGGGAGTAGGGGCAACTACTCTGGGGATGGCAGGATTCAATAGGATACGCATTCTGGTTTGATTATTAACTGCCTTTGAAGTCCTATAATGTCTGCAATGTTCAGTTTTTATTAATAGTGTTATGTACCACTAAGTTTAATTATACTATGCCTGACAATATAAACAATTTTATTGAAAATAATAGGAGACATTATGGTGACAACTGTAGATCACCTAGTATTGTGGTTTTATATGTCCTTCTCATTTTGTGTTTCTCTAGGAATTTGTATTGTTGACTTGTTTTGGTTTGTTTTTTCCTCTAATACAGAAAGGCTAGGTACGCATGTAGAGACTTATACATGTGTAGAACTTCTAAATAGTTTATGAGAATTGATTATAGTTATTGTAAAAAAAGAGAGGAAAAGTATTCTAAAGGATATAACTGCAAGTATGTTTGAGTGTGTAGCATTGATGACCATAAAACTGAGTTTTTTGTTGGATAGATGAACAGAGCTGATTGCAGTCTCACTGTTTAAATGTCTACTTTGTATGCTTTACTTTTGTAACTTGAAAAACTACTTCTAGGAGGAAAATATGTAATTGTCAACCAGTGATTTCTTACTGGTTTGGAGTTTTTTGTTTTTTTGTTTTTTGTTGTTTTTTTTTTTTTTGAAATTTTGTATTATTTCTATCCTCTTTCTGTTTCATTTTCTTTTCTCTAAATAAAAAAAATTTTTAATGTTCTGTTTTTATATTGAATTTCTGATATCTGGATTATTATATGTCTGGATGTAGCTCTGCTTTGGTTGTAGGTGGCTGGGGTTCTGTATGCCTCACACAACTGAATGTCATTTTCTTTTCCCATGCTTGAGAAGTTTTCCTTAATTATTTCTGTGAATAGCCTTTGTAATTTGCCTGAATGTAGTCCTGCTTCTTCATTCACATTTCTTATTCTTAAATTGTAGATTCTCTTGTCATCTTCTAGCCTTTGTATTGTTACTGCCTGTTTCCTTGTTATTTTTAAGAGATCTTTCCTTTCATGATCACACATTGCAAACTTGTCTTTAAGTTTTAATAGTCTATCCTTAGTTTGTTTTAAGGCATTTTGCCAGCTTTCAAAGGAGTTTTTAACTTCCTGATAGTCTCTTTGAATCAGCTTCATGTATTCTATATTTTCTTTATATTCTTTATTGAATATTTCTCTCCTTTTTTTGTGTTCCTCCATTCTTCTCTCTGTATCTTCCTGAGAGATGCTCCCTGAGAGCATTTCCTTTATTAGTCTACTCATATCCTGCTTTACCTGATTTAATATTTCAGTTTTGAGCTCGTCTACAAGGTCCCAAAGATATCTTTTAATGTCCATTGAAGCCATGCCTGCTGTTGTGTGTTTGCTGCCCTCAGTTGCCCTGTTTTTCCCTCTCCTGGATCAGGGCTCTCAGGATTCTGGGCTGGGGGCCTCTTCCTGCCTCTCTCTCCTGTCATGGTCCTGGCTTCCTCCACACAGGTTACAGTGCAGGTCCCAGCCCCCTTCCCTGTTGGCCACGTTTCCTCCGAACCATGCTGGCAAGGGACCTCCACCCTCTCCTGACTGCTCTTATCACTGAGGTGCAAGCAGCAGCTGCCTATGCCTGCCCCTCCCCACCCGGCCAACCAAACTGCAGAGGCCTTCCCCTGGTTAGTGCTTGCTAGGCGCAGGGAATCTATTTGGGACGGTTCATTGGGTCCCGACCAGGGGCGCAACCCAGTCCAAGCAAATCCCACAAATCTGCTTTGGGGAGGGAGGAACCAACTGAAGTCACTGTTGCTCCCAGTTCAGACTCCTCCTGCCAGATTCCAACATGTCGCCCATTTGATCATGCCCTTCCTGTGGGGGGTCCCAATCCCAGCACTGACCATGAATTAATGAAGGTCCCTTTGCCGGCTCTGCTCTCCCATGGGCCCACCAACCCCTGACTTCAACGCTGCTTTGTTTCCCGTGAGTGGTGGTGGGAACGAGTTTGGGCGGCTCTGCCGGTCCTGGCAGATTCAGGCTGGTGCAAATTCAGGCTGGTGCAAACTTGGCAGGTCTCAGCAAAAACACTGTGTCCCATAATTTTTAGCTGTTCCAGTTGTAGTCCCAATGTATTTAACGAGTTTTTTTATGGTTTAATTTCTTCCTGTGTCAAGAGGATCCATCTCCCTCTGTCTGGGTCTCTCCAGGGTGTTTTATTCTGGCATATGTTGTTTCTCTCAGGAGGCTCTGTATTTTGTTGCTCACTGATTGGCCATCTTGTCTTCTTCTCAGGACTCTTTCTTAATTCTTGTTTTGTCTTCCTTTTATGGCTATTAATATCCTTCAGCCACTAAGACTACCCTTCCTTCCCCTATGCTTACAGGTTTTTCCTGTCAGTGTTCTGGTCCTGTACTCTTTTTCATCACATCTTCGATAACACCCCAGAGAACTCTGTTCTGCTTCACAGCATGATAATGAACCATCAGCTCATCCATGATATCAATAACCTTTCAACCCAAACTTACCTAAAGATGAAAATCAGTTCATTGGCTTATTAAAACTTCAATCCTAATCCTTCTAAATCATACTCCCTAGGAAGAGAGTTTAACAATCTGTGCTTTAATTATTCAATCATTCCCATGTCTGGCAAGTTTAGGATCCTTGGATCAATGGCTCTCAGCCCTGACTAAGTGGTAAGTTCATTTGGTGACAATAGAGCATCACCCTGGACCAGTCACACCAGAAATCATAGGCAATGCCTGAGCATCAATGGGTCATAAGAGCTCCTCGGGTGAATGTAATGTATAACCAAAGATGTCAACTGCCAGTCCAGGTTTCTCAGTATTTGGTCCACAAAACTCCATCAGAATCTGCTGCTGTGCCCTATGAAAAAAATGTAGATTCCTAGGCTTCTATCTCAGATCTATTTCATCATAATCTTTTATGATCTTTGGGGGAAGAGCTTGAACAACTGAATATATAACAAGTTCCCCAGATAATTCTTATACAAAGTCTGGAAAACTCTCTGTGTAGAGCAGATGTTCATAATGTTAGGGAAGGAAAAATTTCTCCTTCATTTCCTTAGTAACTCTATCTAGGCCTAAAAATTAAACTATCATAAACTAACAAGAGAATAGCCTACAGACTACAGTTACATTTTATATATACTTGGTGGGGATGGGGAGGATTTGCAAGAAAATAAATGCCAAAGAAGTGACCAGAGTAGAAATCTTACATTTCAGACAGAAAAATGAAACATTTGTGAAGCTCTGACAAAGCATTTTGGGTTAGAGGCATTAAGTTATAAGAAAGAAACTAAGATATATTTTGAAGAAAATATATATTTTAAAGAAAATTAATGCAAGATAAGTTTGTTCCATTTTAGTTTTGATCCATTTTAGTGTTGATTCTCAGTCTCTGGTAATAAGGACTTGCTTCTCTCCCTGTACAAGCAGGATACCTTTTATGACTCCTCTTAGGTAGAAAAGAGGAAATCAGAAAACCTTTGCAACCTCTGCTGTTTCTCAAATACTGTTGACTAAAAATAATCAATATAGCAAAGCAATAGATTTTGGGGTGGCCTGTCCTAGACCCCCTCAAATAACTAGGGTCCATAGCAGAATTATGAAGAGTTCTCTGGGTGAGTTACATGTTCCAACATCTGTGCTGGCCATTCTGGCTTGAGAAATACCAAGACAGTCCAGACAAGCTCTGCCAAGTCCTTCAAGCCTTCAAGTGATTTTGGTGGGCAGTTTAGGTTGAATCAAATTATACTAATTTTTCTTTATGGTGGTGGTGAATTAAACTGAGGATCTCGCACATGCTAAGCAAGTGCTCTACCACCAAGCTGCACCCCTTGCAATTCTGACTTTTAATAAATGGCAGAGTCACCAGGACAAATATATTTGAGAAATACTCAAGCTTTTGGTTTGGTTTGGTTTGGTTTTGATTTCTCACTACACATGTTACCAGCATAGGACACAGTCAAGGGAATTCTACGGTAATTAAATTCCTTAATGTCTTTTTATGTTGTTTTATGAGAGTCCCATACATGTTTTCAGCTAAGAGCACTAAGCTTTAAAAACATGAAGCTGTTGCCCATGAGCACTGACAGTAAGTGGCAGACCGATTTGGAACTGTCCCTCATCAGATGGCCCTGTCATCTTAATGCCCTGCAGCTGTGATCCAGGTAGCGTAAGAACCACATAAAAACACAATGACGAATACAGTGGCTCACACTTTCTTTTGTAGTTGTTATATTTCGTTTGAAATATTTCCTTTGAACTGATTTCTCTACTACAGTACTATGAAGAAGAGCGGAGGAAGAAGAATTCCCCAGAACAGGTGTTTGTTATAATGGCAGCCTCCTACTACCAGAGGACCCATATTACTGCCCATCTGTTATAAATCTAATTCATAGAGGATAAGAAAGAACGCATTTTAGAAAAAAAAATCCTTTATATGCAATATTTCATTCTTTTGCTTTGTTTCATTGATACTTTAATTTTTAATCTCTTCACAATCTAGATGTCCTACAACAGTATGAACTGCAAAAATCAGTTAACAAATGTCAAACAGGCAGGCGTACAACCATATATGCAGTGTCCCAACTGATGGATGTAGACCAGCAACGTGAGAAATTTAGTTCTTTTCACCTTCAGGCCACTTCTGTGATAGTCACTCAGGCTAGAGAGAATTCTTAAATCCATTTGATAAGGAATTAATTCCATTTTGTTTATACTGGGGATCAAACCTAGAGCACTTTAACACTGAGCTATATCCTCAATCCTTTTCTTCTCTCTTTGTTTTGTTTTGTTTTGTTTTTTGTTTTGAAACAGGGTCTTGATAAGTTGTCCAGGTCTTGGTAAGTTGTCCACGCTGTGCTCCTGCCTCGGCCTCCCACGTAGCTGGAATGACAGGTATGCACTGCTCACCCAGCTCAAATGACCCAACTCAATTCTGAAGTAACCAGTTAATAATGGATCTAGTTGCCAACAAGCCAATCAAATGGCTTAAATTGTTTTCAAGACATGTAATAGCCTTTTCCAGTTTTTTTTTAAAAAACCTCTACTTATCAAGTCACAAAAAAACTTGTGAGAATTAAGTGAGACTGAGAAAAGTATCTAGAAATAAATATGTTGATATATAATCCAGGTCTACTGACTTTCCATGTGTCTAGATTTTTTTTATCTCTATAGAGATGCAAGACAATTGACTATATCAGTGCAGACTGTTTCAACCTAGTAAAGGGAAGAATGTTTTTGATTTAAAAACACTGCCTAGTTTTTATTGTTATGTCTCTCTTAACGTTTTGTTTCCTGTATAATATTTTACCAGAGGATGTATCTCAATATTAATGTGTCTAAAAGACATTAAGGCTATTTTGCTTTATATCTTATTTGGGGGTTTAAATGATGTGGTATCAAGTGAATCTCCTGGGCTATCGTATCCTGTTTTCATCAGTTATAATGTAAGCCTGTTGCTGCCAAGGTGTGCTCCTGAAAGTTGCTGGAAATGTTTTGGAAAATTGGATCGTATTACAAAGTACTTGAAAAATGTTTGGTATGAAAAGGAGACCAGAAATGATTCATTTCACAAACCAATGTGTCTATTGTTTTGCTAGGGGTTCCACAAGACTGGCCCAGAAAGACTGAGCAAACTAGGGATCCCCAAGGGTGCCGTCAGGAACAGCTGAAACAGAGGACACGGCATTAAACTAACTTCACTTTGAGAGGAAAAGAGTCAGCTGCCCAGTACTCACTCATAGTAAAGCCTAGGAAATGGGTTCCCGGAGGTGAATTGATTAGGGAAAGAAAATTTCTCAAAATGACGAAAGATTCCGTGCCCTTTTCATTCACCAAGTGTTTATTGACAACCTACTTTGTATTGAACAGTGATCAAACTACCAGCTATTGAAACACAGCTATGAACAACAGAAACACAGGCCCTACCTACACGGACATAACTGTTTCATCCAGTGTTTCTCAGCTCTGGAGAAGGCAAAACCCAAATTCCCTTAGGTAGCTAGTGTCAATTTAATTTACTCTAATGTTACATGAAAACAAATAAACATAAAATTGGGTATGGAAACATGCCTCAGCTCTTAAACAGTTACATAAACATAGATTAAAATCTAAAATAAGAGCCCAGAGTTTGCTGTTATTGGTGCCACCTACTCTCCATTTTGTCACTTGGGTGTATTATAACATTCGATGAGTCCCTTAACCTCCTTAAGCCTCTTCCCTGTCATTTATGGGATGAGGATGATAATCCCTGTACCACTGGATTACTGTGAATCCTGAATGTCACCGTGTATGGAAAATGCTTAGCACAATGCCTGGCATCAGTGGAAACTTCCAGTAAGATGTTTTAAAAAAAAATTTAAGTCTGAGAAATAACAGAACTTCAGCACTAATAAAATTCAACCTAACATCATTAATTGAATATAATAAAAGATGCTTTGTTGAAACCAACAGTGAATGACTAACCATGTTTTTTCTCCTGCATGTTTTCTGTATGAGTGCCTGTAAATCTCCATGTATGGGGCATACTGTGACATTATCTGAGCTTCACTTGGCACAGACACACTATATACTTGTCAGATTCACTCTGTTCTATTCTCATTAACTCATGGCAATTGAAGAACCATACCTTCATGCTAACAAAATTGAGACTGTATTTTTAAGATTATAATCATAATGCAAATACAAATTCTATCTACTTTTGCTGATAACTGATAGATCGCCCACACACAAAGCGTTTTGTCTTGTGTATCCTTTTGCAAGGAGAATTAGTTAAGAGAACACTACTCCAGTGTGTACTGAGTGTTTTTTTGTTTGTTTACAATGTGTAAATAAGTTTTTTAGAGGTGTGAATGGGTTTACACAAAAGGACATTGCTAAAGGGAAAAAGCAGAAGAAATTCTAGCACAGACCCTTGGGAAATGCATAGCTCTTTGAAGAAATAATATTTAAACTGAGACTTAAGAAAAAATTAGTCTTAACCAGAAAGAAATGTGGGAAGATAAGAACTAAATTTTCAAACTATCTAGAATATCTGTGTAGCCTTACAGGTCAGGCATTGACTGGTGAGGGCAGTTGTTCAATATTTTGCATTTACTCACTGGCTGGAAGAATCGTCATCTGTGAAACGGGTTTTAATGCCAGCCTCACAGCAGCCTTGGGAAAAGTCAAAGAGTTCAAGTATTTTGGTGCTTGGCAACGATGGCAGATGTGACAGATGTAACTTTATTAGAGTTGCAATAATGGTGGTGGTAATTAAAACGATTCTTAATAACATATAGAGAACTATTGATAAGACTGATAATATATTTAAGAAGTATAAAAGCAAAATTTACTCTGTCTAGTGTCAACTTTCCTTTTCTTCCCATGGATAAGAAGAAAGTCTAACATACAGGAGAAAGAGGAAAACCCAGTGGAGACCACAAGGCTTGTACAAAGGCAACAAGGCATGGAATTTATTGTACCTGGGTGCAGGCAGAGAGCACAATAAGGCCTCAAAAAGGGCAAGTTCACCCTGCAGTGAACCAAGTGTGGCTGTTTTTATAGGGATGGTGAGAAGGAAGGGGACTTTAGGTGGGAAGATCCCAATACACATCTGTGGTCAAGTTCTCTGACAGTCTTGCATCTCAGTAGGCAGAGTCATTGAAGTGTGTGATGTAAATTCTCCAGCTGTATCTTGGACATGCAAAAGTCCTTGCCCTATCTTTTCTTCTTTCCTGGGCTTGTCCATGACACCTTCAGTACTGACCTGAGTTCCCTGCTGAAAGCCGCGTTCCCTGCAGACAGTAGTGCTTCTGCTGGAAAGCAGGTTGGTGGCTTGGGACCAGCTGGTCCGATTCAAACCGTACCGAAAGAACTAGGCTCTACTATTCCGTTCCTTACACAACCAGAACACTGTAATGCTTTACTTGAAAGGGAAAAGCTACATAATTTTGATTTCTTGGGGTACAAATGTTAAGGTTTACAATATAACTTATGTAGGGTAATATATTTTTAGTCTAAATGGAACAATTGCCCTCTGTGTTTCATGCCTAGCACAAGGAGCTGCTAAAAACAAAAAACAAAGCATCATTACCAGAGCCTCTGTCCACAGAGATTTGTACCTCTTAGTAAAAGATCAAGAGTCCTTCACCCCTAAATAAGTCTCTTTGTTGGAGCATCCAAAGACAGGTTGAAACCCACATACTCTCATCTTCCGCCCTCCTCAGTAAATATTCACCTCCTCCCCATATAATAAAGCCCTCTGTCACATGGGTACATAAAGAATGGTTCAAGGACACTACATTTGGATTTTTCCCTAAGCTCAAAAACCTTAGTTCCACAATAAGAACAAGAATTGCACCTGTAGTTCTAAAGTCAATAACCACATAAATCTAGCTTTCTAATAGCTTCTTGCAAACTGAAGTTTGACAGCCAGCTCAGCTGAGAAAATAACTCTGATTCTTAAGTTCAAATCTAAAAGAAGCATAGTCAGAACTAGATAGGATCTCAGCTATAAACTGCAACCAAAAGAAGACAGAATTCCTTAGGATTTGAATGCATAATTCACAGGCCAGTTGTCTCAGAAACTTCTTATATAGAACACAGCAAACAATCCAGTAGAAAGTGGATGAAAATTGTTGATGCAATACAAGGGCTCAATTGTACCCATACTCTGAGTTTGCCATTGATATTTTGGTATAAAATAACTTCCTAAAGGCTTCTAAGCTAGGTCTACCTTGCAGGTCTCCTGAATCCTAGTCCTGTGATATTTCTGGTGATTATCACTGATCCTTCTTTTGTCACACAATCTGACCACAGGTAACATTATAATATTTTAAAACTTTACCATGATTTTTAGCAGTGTTTACCCAGGAATCTTTCCAAAGTCTGCATCTCAAACCTAATCTCTCTCTCTCTCTCTCTCCCCCTCCCTCTCCCTCTCCCTCTCTCTCGCTCTCTCTTTCTTCTCTATCACTATCTCTAGCTCGATCCCTCTTGATATCCTTTTTAAGCAGTTACATTCTTACTGCCTGTTTCTCTGGGGTTGATAGTTTACCTCTCCTTTTATTATCTGACTTTTCTTTACCTTGTACTTTAGCACCAGTACTCTCGACACAATGCCCTGAACCAAAGACCAGAACCATATGTAAGATCTGCTCTTTTTGCTTCTAGTTATGAAAAACTGGAACTCCACCAGCTTTCTAGCTGGTTTCTTCTCTTAAAATTTTCTGACTGCTTTTTTCCATAAGATAGATGGGAAAATGAGAATCCATAAGATGCAATACTGGCTTGAAGGGTTCCAGTTCCGTTCTTGGTCATGTGTCTAATGCTTCTAGCCTAAGATGAACTCTGCTAATTCGCACTAGGATTAATGCCATGTCTATTGTCTGCTGACCTTGACTCTTCCCTAACTCCTGCTACTTCCTTGGCAACCTATCCTCTCCAGAGGGGACATGGCAGTCAAAGGAGCCCAAAAGCAACTGGCACCTGCCCCAGGCTATTGGCAAATGCATTTTCGACTTCCTGATCAAACTGGTGAGCAACAGAATCATCTTAGGAGAAAAGTGAGATGGCATTCACAAATGTGGAAGTGAGTAATGTGAGCTTGTCAGGCCTTCTGCTTAAAAAAAAAAAAACCCACAGATTTTTGTGACAAAATTAGATAAAGTTTTATTTCAAACTTGCATAACTCAGCATTATACTATGCAAATCTCCATGCTTTTAATTTCCTGCTAAATTTCATGGTCCAAAAAAAATCAACAGATACCAAGGAAAATGATATTTATGTAAAAGAGCTTTTAATTCAATATGAAAATAATAAAATAATGAAGGTTTACCCATGCAACTCAAAGTATCTAAGCAGAATTTTGAAGTCTGTGAGCTTCTCCAAGGGGGTCCTGGCATATTATCATGACCAGATGTTACTACTGCAACCTCTGTGGCAGATCACCCTGAGCTTCTCCAGTGTCAGTCGCTGTCTTCATGACATTTGATTTCATCCCTTTTCCAGTGATTTAAGTATGTGTGGTATGTTTTACTGCTATAGCCCCAACATAGGCTTTTATCCATTCAAAATAATTACATAAAAAGAAAATAAAAATATTTTAAAAACATATATATCGCCAAGTTAAGACATGTTACAAGTGCATGCTATTGAGTGCAAAGCAATCTTGGAGAATGCTAATGTCTCTTTGGTTTTGATGCATAAAAACCACCCTAAAATTTAGTGGCAAGAGCAACCACAATGCCACTTTGCCACTAGTACTAGTGACTAACTAGAGTTAGCTAGGAAGTTCCTGTACTCTATGTCTTGTCTACTGGGACTGAACTCCTCTAGACAACGGACTGGGAAATAATCCAAGAAGGCACACATTCATGTTGTTGGAAGCTTAGCGGGGACTGTTGACTGAAACACTTGGGTCACCTGGGTGTTCCTGTGTCACTTGAGCTTCTCACGGAGTTGCAAGAGATATCATTCGAGGGCAACACATCTACCACATTCTAGGGCTTGGCAGATCACAGAATCCAGTCACTGAAGGGAAAAAAGAAAAGGAGTCTACCCTTCACAATCCTTCACACTCTCCAAGTCTGTTAGACCAAAGGAAGAAAAACAAAGGCTTTATTGGCGAGGCAGTACTCTCATTGCTGTTTATAAAGTACCTTCCTTCAATTGACTCAATCTCAAAAGGAACCGGAGAAACTGATTCACTGCTTTTGGATTTTCTTCAAAGCAGGAACACAGTGAAAATTTCAATCCCTGCAAAAGTACAGGACAGCAAGAGACAACAAGGTGATAGATTAAATTCACATGAGAGAAGCATTTTCACCACATCACTAAACCAAACTGACCATGTTGGAAACTTTCCCCATGATTCACCGATGTATCCAGAAGAAAGGAGACAGATTAACGCTGTTCTGTCCTTGACAATGAGAACGTTCAAAACCACAAGACTTTCTCTTGAATACCTCCTCACTTCTTCTGACTTTTCTTTATCCCAATCTCCTTCCATCATCAAAAGTAGTGAAACACACTGAATTTTATCAAACCCTTCCTATGTATCATTTGCTTTACTAGGAGGTTGTTTCATGTGGGTGATTCTTTATGTATTTATTTATTTAGGCTCTTCTGTTTTTTAAACCAATATTGAGCATGTCATTTATTACCAATGGGCAATTGCACGATACAGGCATTTAGTGTATGGATATATGATTTGATAAGGTGTAAAGATAGTGATTAGTCACAGCATTAGCAATATTTTGCTCTCTGAAAAATTTCACATAGTTTTAAGGACAGCCTTCCTTGGTTCTCAAGTACAGAAGATGGATATCCTTGCCAGGCACAAAAATATATTATTTTTTGGCTCAAACCAGATCAGCACATGATATTAAATTTTCAAAACCTGGTAACAAATTCCTCAAGAAATAAAAGCCATTTTTATAATTGTACTTTAACCTATGTGAGCTATTTTGTCACTGAATATCCATACAAAATGCCATTTGACCATAATTTGGAGATGTTGCTTACTGCAAGCATTTTACAAGCTAATTTTGGATGAATCTACTACTTTAGCAAATTTTCAGCTCTCAAAAATAGGAATGTCATCCAGAATGGAATGGCAATTTTCCTTCAGGGCCTGAATGATCAGTCTCATTTTGTTGAAATATTTCAATATACTGGATTTAATCAGGGTGATTTTAATTAGCCCCTCTTTTTTTGGTCACCATTTCCAGTTCTGCCTTCACCCCTAGCTTCCAAACTGTCTTTGGCAGAAGAGCAATATATCTACACATTGTCCTTTTTATAGTGATTGTTAGCTGAGTCTAGCCTTAAATTGCAGAAAAGCTGAGAAAGATCTTCAAATTAGAATATATCATCACCAGAAATGAGAAGGTAGCTTAATGAAAGTGGAATTTAGCTGGTCTGTGGCTTACAAGATCACTGTAAAGGAATCTACTTATCCAGAAGTCAGAATCTACTTACCCAGGAGCATTAAGAGGGTCTTATCATCTATTTTCATAGTACAAGTCAAAGCAGCAAGTTAAGAGAAGAAAGTAAAGGATGAACCAAATACAAAGCTATAGAAACAGTTACCATGAAAATAAGAAATTTGAACCTAATCTTATGTTTTATAAAATGTCAACATTATCTGCCTATTTAATTAAGATTATCTTCAAAAAATCTGTTGTCTTAACTGTTATATCTTAAAGATATCCTGTCATCTGAATTAAAATGTATATTTTTAAGTAATACAGATTTTATTTGATTTGTTTATTATATATTACTCCTAGACTATTACCTTGTTTCTACAAGTTTTAATATATTTCAATTTTAAATAGGTAGACATTTTATAAATAAAAATCCTGAACCTGTGTGTGCATGTGTGTATGTCTGTGTGTGCATGTGTGTATGTCTGTGTGTGCATGTGTGTATGTCTGTGTGTGTGTGTGTGTGTGTGTGCTGTTTGACTTTGACTGAGGGCTGTTTCTTATAGGGGGACACTAGACTTTAAGGTAGAATTCTAACCATCCCAGGAAGAGTTATTCAGCTATTCACAATTTCTATCCTATCTCTACACAGGTATCAAATGTTACACCCTGTAAAAAGTTGGAGCCCTCAAATTTTATAACTAATTCCCCAACCAAATAATTCCTGCCTCCCAGAGCCTGTCTCTCATATACTGACACTGCATGGACACCTGGCTGCGGGTTTTCAGAATCAGTAAATGCTGCTATTTCCTTTCAGAAATGGTATGTTTTGAACCTAGTCTGTGCACCCCATCTGAGCAAGAATAATAAGTTTACAGTGGTGTTTTGCAATGTAATATCTTGAAGTGGTGAAACAAGTTTCCATTTAGTGCTTTCCAAATAAATGCTTTCAGTTCTTTGTGTTGAATCTGATTTCTGAGAGCTTGCATTCACAATGGAAATCTATCATCTCAGAATCAACAGGAGCCTTCTAGATGCCTCCAAAATGAGACAACATACTTATGGGGAGCTCCTACAAACAGGCACTCAAGTGACACAGGATGATCAAGTCAGCATTCTGTGATGACTCTACGCCAAAGAAGGCCAACATTCATTCTAAATCTGCTTTTAGAAATTAATTGATAAAATACTCTCCACAGTGTGTGGACTTGTGGCTAAACCTCATCAACAGGTGTCATTTTCTTTTTCTATCCTGAAACCTATGCTAAGCAACATTTGCCAACTGCCAAAGATAAGATTACATAGAAGAACTGGTGGGGAAAAGGCCCAGGATCACCATGCCTATATACTTCCTTGTAAAAAATTTTTGTCAAAATTTAAAAACAGCCTTTGTGAAGGCTGTTTAATGAGTTCATCTATAAAATGAACCACATTTATTACCATTTTGCCCTAATAGCCAACTCTGAAATGTATAACAGAACCCTACACACAGACCATTCTACTTTCTCATTTTTGGAAGCCCATCACATAAGAAGAAGCCTTTCTCTAACTGCTGAAGATGTGCAGTGTCTTGAGCAGCTACCACTTTTCCCGTCAGCAGAGTTGCCTGCAATAGCAGGCAGAGCAGTTCTGTTTCATTAGTGATGCCAAAACAGAGACATCCTCAAAGAATAAAGATTTATATGGTACATGATATTATAGGTAGTCTCAGGTCTAATCAGCTGCTATATTTCAAGGGGAAGGTGATCCTGAAATGTGCTCTCAGTTCCAGTAAAAAAGCTACCTGCTCCAGTAAAGTATCTCATATAAAGGTCTAAAGAGGCAGCAATAAATAGAACCCAGGGTTCCTGAAAAAATAATGTAAGGTCACCTGTACATAGTAATGGTTATGACAACACAATAGAAGATAATACCATAAACATACACTTCTTCTAATATTTTTTCTTACACCTCATTAGAAATTATAAGTAGAAGAAATATTTAAGTGGGCTCTATTTTGCCAGCTAGATTTCTGTAACCTAAGAAGCAAACTTCCTGCTTATGATCCTGCCCTGCAGGAGTTAATCCAAAAGACAATGTTTTCCTGAAATCTTGTGTATTATCAATAGGGCTAAGATCAAATATATTCTCATTCCCTTCTTCAGTTGTGTTCAGGACTACAAAAATTTAAGCTCCAGATGAAAGGGAATAGATTTATATATTGCACCATAAAAATAAACTACTCATTAAGTAGAATCTCTTAAGCAGTATAAAATTTCTATAAGCTGGTATATGTGTTACATGTGGCTCAAAAACCAACCTGCATTCTCCACCAGTCTGGTTTTTAACCTGCCATTCCAAAGCCATAAACTCTCAGAGGGAAGCTCTCTGTAATTTGATATGGAATTTGATGATTGAGAGGCCCACAGGAGGAAGGATGGAAAGGGAGTTTTCTCAGCTCCTGCTGCTCCTATAGACAAACAGAAGCTCATTATCTGAATCATGGACTACTTCACTCTACAAGGTCAGAAAAGAGAATAAGCTTTGTTAAGTCCTTCAACTTCGTTCTTTCGGTCCAGTACTCCAAACACCTTCCACAACTGTTGATTAAATGCCACTGGACAGAAGGAAAGGGAAAGCCATGTATGTCTGGAAAGCTGGAGGACAAATAATGGAAAATCAGAACCTAGAAAATTAGCCTAGTTTTTCACAAGACAATCCTTCAAGTTTTCCCAGGAAATAAAAGCCTTCTTGGTAAGGAGAAACAATAGACCTGAACAGCAGGAGTATTTGGGACTGGAGCCAGAGAGCAAGAGTCACTAACAGAGAGTGGTAATTTGAAATGAATTGCTGTTTTGTGTTGCGAAGCACCAGGACACAGCTGGTGCACTGGCTAACCTGAGGATTTGCAGTGACTGCATTGAAATGGTAATGAAGTTTTTATTTTATGATTGCAGATGTTTGTGGATTATTGTTATTAAGCTTATTAGTGTAACAGTACAAATATGAGATTTTTATTTACTTGTTTCACTTATTTATGGGAGCTTTGTTAAAGTCTTTTTAACCCAAGTGAAGCAAACAAAAGACCTGCAAAAGTCAAAATACAGTGTGTTGGAGAGGCTGTCTTGGACTGCAGAAGAATCTATTCCCATGGATGTTGTGTTCTATTGTCAAGTGATTTCCTGAAAGGTGAAACACAACCACTACAGGGATTAGTATCACTGGTGCTGAAGTTGGAACACCTCTGTTAGCTGTGCAATTTAATCTCCTTATGCCTCAGTTTCCTCCTCTGTAAAAGTGGAGTCTGCAAATGCTACCTCTTACATAGTCATTCAGAGTATTAAATGAAATAGTCTGAATAAATCCTTTAGCATTTTATTTTAGCTCTTGCCTAACAGAGTGTTTCATTGTGGAAGAAAGTTTAAGCATTTTACTTAAAGGGACTGAGACAAAGAAAACCATTTTACTCACTCTATTATCTTGCAGAGTATTCTGTGCAATCAAAAGGTTCAAAGAAGGTACACAGATGTGTTTCATGTAGATCGTTTTTACACAAAATGAAAAAAAATAGTATTTGGCTGCTGTTTTAAATGTTGCAGGGTCTCTTTTAATGACACAGAAACTGCGGAAGAATATTGAAATCTCTTAGGATATGGTCATCAGTGAATGCCAAGTAGTCTAATCGAATGAGTTGACAGAAGCATTTGAGATCCCAGTTATAAAAATCCCTGATGATTTTGCTTTCATTACAGTTCTCTTCCTGGCTGACCATGAGGACAATGTAAATAAGTAAGAAGAGAAATTAGCATTCTCTAGGGAATTTAATTTCTTATGTGCCAGAATCTTTTTTTTTCTAGGTTACAAAAATCAAAATCCCCCCAAATATCCTCTGTATAAAAATAGTCACTACCTTTATGCATTGGAAAATGAAAAGGATTACTAGCAGGCCAATTAAAGTGAAGTCTCTTTCATATTGACTGCTCAGCAATTCCCACCAGTGTGGTAATGCTGATGATTTAGAACCAATTCGGGTCACTAATAAAGAATGCTGTGAAACCGAGTTGGAGTCTAGTCATCAATTTATAACAAGTTGAAAACTAATAAAAGTTTGTGACTAGATACATTTTCTGCAGTTTTCTAACAAAAAAAATCAATTAAAATAGTTGCACACTCAGAGGTTTAGGAAGTAATAGCCTCAGATTTTTTAAAAGATTCCATTTTAAATACTATGGCTCTACATAAAGGCATACACTCACCTCAGTATGTTGATAACTTATTTTGTTAACTCAGAGTGGCCCCAATGAACTTTGAAAGCAGTAAGAAAACACTGTAAATTATAAAGCACTAATTTGAGGTGAGGGGAATGTCAGGGAATTGGGAAGCTGATCAAGTCTCCAAACACATTAGTGTTTCTCAACAACAGCTTCCACCAGGCAATTACACATGTTTTTAAAAAGCATGCCCTGGTATCATAGGTTGTCATTAAGAAAACTTTTATGTAAAAACAGGGTATTCAGAAATTATATTTTAATCCTTATCAATGTAACTTAATTGTTTAAGATTTAAATACTTCCAATTCCATAATGATTCACTTAAAATATGTTCTGTTCCCCAGTGGGGATTTTTCCAGAGTAAGATTTATATTTATAGCTATGAATATGATGTAAGCTTGGAGAGGCCAAGGACCACCACATAGAGAAAGACTCTATGAAAATAAAGCCAACTCAGAGGGAAGTTGCGCCAAGAGATGGAGAGAGAGAGAGAGAGAGACAAACTCTGGCGACATCATGTGAGGCCTCTGGATTCAATTGAGCTGGGGCTTCATGTATCTATAAGCTAGTAAGTTTTCCTCATGATTTATATCAGATGGAATGCTCTCCACCACTGAAAACCCAGGAGAGGGTCTTGGGATGTCACCCAGTGCAAAGCCTCTGCTTTGCATGTGTGGAGCCACAGGTTCAATCCCCGGCATCTCTGGGGTGGGGGTAGGGGAGGAACTAGAGTAAGAAACTTGGGGAAAATGCTCCAAACTATGGATATCTCTTGCAGATTCACTGGGCACACCAATTTTTAAGTGATTTGGAAAAAATTACTGTCAACAAACATTTGTTTTTGTTGATCCTCTATTTTCCAGACATGCATTGCCATGGTTTATGTCAGTGGTTCCCAAGCCTCATGAATTATGAAGTCAACCAAATCTAGCATTTGTAATTGGTTCATTGTCTAGCACTCAGATTGGTGCTCTGAGTGCTACACCCACTTAGGGATGGAGCCAGCATAGGATGTAACTTGGGAAGGTGTCTCTCTCTCTTGCTGGTCATCTTGCAGTTTGTGGCTGCCGTGAACTGTGGCCCCGCCTTGCCACCCTGCCTAGGAGCCAAGTATGGACTGAAACCTCCAAGAACTGTAAGACATAAACCTTTCCTTAAACTTTGGGCATCAGGTATTTTGTCTCAAAAACAAGTAAAAAGTAATTAAGACATGCCTCATGGGAGAAACAGCTTTTCTATAACATCTACCAACATCTGTTCCTCTGAGGGCACTTGGAAGTGGGATATTCTTCCAGGGAGAAAAGTATTATCAAAAATGTGCAGAGATTCCTCTGCACTTAGTCCAGAGGAAGGAAGCCAGTAAGTGAAGTAGCCTATTAGATGAGCAAGTCTAAATGGGTAAGGAGCTGAGGGCACCCTCCTCCGCACTTCCCTCTTCATTCACCACAGTATAAGGCAGGGACAGTAAAGGTCTCTACCATCTCTAACTGGCAAATCCTGAGGTGCTCACTATAAATTTTGTGTCTTTCCTTTCATCAGGTTTCAGTATTTCAGTAGTTTTTTCTGACTTCATTTCTTTCTGTTTGTGCTGCTACATAAAGTCCCTGAGGAAGACTAATTTATCAGTAACAGACTTTTGTTGCTGAGGACCAACTTGATGCGGTACTTGCAGGCAATAATTAATATTAATAAATTGACATAAAAATAAATCGAGAGTCTGTCCTGGGGCTACATGGCTTGTGGCAAGTTTCCCAAATGGCTTGTAGATTGATCTTTAAGCCAATGGCCGGAGCCGAGGCCAGCAAACAGCCTGTGAAGTCCTGGTGCTTCAAAGTAAGATAACACGGCAGCTGAGGACTTGATGCTTGCAAATTCCACTGTTTTGACATGGGTTTTGACCATCCTGGTGCTCCTTGTAACTAAAATATATGTTTTGTCTGTGCTTTATTCTTTCATCGTAACTCTGAGCAGGAAATCAGTGGTCCTAGGCCTGGGCCCCAATAATTTATTTTTCACAGTTCTGCAGGCTGAAAGGTCTGAGTTCCTGGCAATGGTTGGTACAGGGCCTGGTGAGGGCTGCTCTCTGCTTCCTTGATTGCAGTGCAGAATGCCAGGGCTTAGAAGAGTAAAGATTCCACCTAATTCCCTCCATTAATCTCACTCATGAGGGAGGAACCTCCAGGCCTAATCACCCCAAATGACCTCCCATCTTCCTAATGCAGCACTGCGGCTTAAGGTTCCTCGCGAATCTGAGGGAGGATACAGACACTCAAACCACAGCAGCTGCTTCCACAGAATCTCTACCACCCACAAGATTAAAACACACGGTTCATTTGCATCTCCTCCTTGCAAGATGTCAGGGAATCACACCAGCTAGGCCCCTTTCACATTCCCAAACCTCAGCACTCATGTTCTCCCCTGCAAAGGCCACCTTCTCCATGGTCACATGGGCCTCTGTTTTGCTGAGCCCCAAGCATTTATCTCAGAGGCACAATCTTTGGGAGAACTGCAGTCTCCTCTTGTCAACATGTCCTTTGATGGTCACCCCTTAGCTCTGGGGTTCCAGCTTCAACTGACATCAACTTAGATTTCTGGTCTCTCTTTACAACATTCGGGAACCAGAATCTGAGTTTGAGGCTCTTTTTAGATCAGAATATAAGGTTGAAATCCAGGTCCATTTCCAAAGAATTTTACTAGCAAACCTCATTAGAGAATATCTGCTTTGAACTGTGTCATGAAGTACAGTGTGTGCTCATAAGCAAGGGTAGAGTTACTAGCAATTCCCGATGATTTAAGTCCCTGCCTCTTACTGTTCCTGACTTTCATCTTCCTCTAACCCCTTCTCTAATTTGGGGAGGAGCAAAGCAGACAAAGACATTTGCGGAGTTACTAATACATACCAACAACTGGGCTGTATACTTTGTGTATCTTTCTGATGTTGTTGTTCATTTTAACCCCTGTCAACCCTATGAGAGAAGAAAAAGAAAAGAGATCTATTTTGTCGATAAGAAAACTGAGGCTTGCTGGAGTTAAGGGATTTTCCCAAGAAATTGTTTAGTAAAAGATTAGAATTTAAACTGCCATGCATTTGATTCCAAACTCCATACTTTTTGTACCATATAGTACTCCATTGTTAATTTAATATTGTCAGGTGAATGAATTAAAGGTTCAGAAAAAGTAATTGCTTGAAGCAACTTGTACTTGGTAAGCAATTTTTAATAGGCCCAACTGACTGAGTAGACATAAAGAGAAGCAGAAAGCAGGGCAGTTTTCCATTCCATTAGAAGAACCCAGAGCACCTTCTGGACAGATATGTTCAAAAAACATCATCATATTTCCAGGTGCATTAGAGAATTTTACAGTTTTCATTTCCTTTGTCTCAGAGTTTTAGTCACAGGAAGCACTCAGTAAATGGTTCAAGTACACAAATGACACAAAATTGATATAGCGCTTGGATTTTTAGAGGAAAAGATTTTTTTTTATAATTTCTGGTTTGTTTCCAACCCCAGAGTAAGAATAAGAACGCTAATCATTTACATAAACTAAACTTGAGAAGAGCTCTTCATGAATTCTCCTTTCAGTTAATTCATGTTTAGTTAAAAGGAGAGTTAGTGTGAAGTATGTTAATCAGCTAGTTGGGAAGGCATCATAAATCTCTTTCTTTTTAAGTGACATGGAAAAATGAGTTTTTGGCTGACATAAGGTCATTGAAGATCATTGATATTCAAGACTCTTCTGTAGCTCATCCTGTGGATGTTCAGTAGATGCTTACTTCCCCACTGACTTTGAGAATTAGAAAAAGTCTCTTTCTAGATCGTACATTTGAACTGATTGTCACAGAGCCTCGCTTCTTTTTGTAGTTCCTTAACATCCCTTACATTTGCCAGCATGAAAACTAAAAGAAACACAGGTGTTAATGTCTGAAAGGGTGAGCTTGTTTAAGATGCACATGATCTGGGCTTGGAATGTAGCTCAGTGACAGCCAGCTTGCTTAGTGTGTGCAAGGCTCTGCGTTCAATTCCAAACACTAAAAAAGAAGAAAAAAGATGGATGTGAACAATTTACTGCCAAACCACATAATGCAAGCATATGATACTAAGTGAAAATTAGTTTAGCAGGTTCAGACTGGTCAAAAGTTCACAGTATCTCCTTCAACATGGAGGATACAGCTAATTAATATAGTCTTATGATGACAATCATTTGAATAATTCCACTAATGGTGTCATTTATAAGTTGTAGATAAATGTCAAACAGGGATTAGCATTTCCCTAGATTCAATAAATCCTATCTGAAGTATCAATAAGGACATAAGCTTTAATCAAAAGAAGCATTTAGTAAGGGACTATCTTTGTTGATTCTGAGCAGTTTTATGACATTTAAAGGTTTTGGTATATACTGCCATGGGTCTCTATTTCTAAGCAAGTATTCAGCATTCTTAATCTTCCATTTTATGCTTCCAATTCAAGCACTTTCTCTCTCTCTCTCTCTCTCTCATTTGCTTCTTTCTCTCTCCCTTACCCTTTCTATTTCCCCTACCCCTTTATTTTTCTCTCTACCGTTCTTCCTTTCTTCATTTTTTTCCACAAAAACTTCTTAAGTGTCCACATGTCAAAACTAAAGATTCAATGATGAACACTATCTGTGATTTAAAATGCTTACAAAAAATAAAGGAAAGTGGTACACTAATAAAAACATGGAGTTCAGGGCCACCTAGGCAGGTTAAAAGAGGTTCTAAAATGGTACTCAATCCAAAAGAAGTCAGCATGTTTCAATAATAGGAAAAGTAAATAAATTTATTTGAATCTTAAATTATACATATTGCATTCCAAAAAAAAAATAAGCTGATGAAAGTTTATTGAAATAACTGAAGTTTAAGGCTTGGTAATCTTTTTAATGGTAAAAAAAATCATAAGGAAAGCATTTATGATATCCAAATTCCTGATATCTATTATATTTGATTTTCAGAAATACTTTGTTTTTTATTTGGAATGTAACAAAAATTTTTATTAATATTTGGAGCATGTATTCATATTTGAGAAATATTCATTTTATTAGAATCTTATTCTCCAACCTAAAGTATATACTAAGATTTTTTTCCTACCTTTTAATTATACTTCTATTTCCATAAATTAATTTTTGCCCACAGTTAATTCATTCAGCAAATACTTACTGAAAATCTTCTATCTGCGAGGGATTATGTGTGAGATGAAAAGAAGAAAAACACATGGTTCCAGTCCTCATAAAACTCGTACACAGGTAATCTCAGACAATATAACATAAACTCTTGGGAACATAAAGTTTACTTTAGAAAAATTCCCTTTATAACAAACTTGGCCAAAACACAAATAGTTCAGTAAATAGGGCATAACTGCCTGTGCTATTTTAGAGCCATAATTTGAAACTACAACACAGGTTTGGAATGAAATGGAGCTCAGTTCAAATTTGGTGCTGCTCTTTCTTGGATCTATGTCTCTTTCTGTAAAACAAGATTATTATCTCCAAATTCGCAGATGTATTGTGACAATCACATGGTAGGTGAGAGAGCCTAGAATGTAGTGAGCCCCAAACCCTGGAAGTCTCCAATACTGTTGCTACTGGTTTTTGTGTCTTATTTTATCTGAAAATTGAATTGAAATTTTAAAATCCTTAGTGCTTGAAAATGATTTCTTTTGGTACATTCATGTGTTTCTTATTGAGGGAAGGATATCAAGAATTTTAAAAATATTCTTGCTCAGAAAGTCTTCCTAAATTACAAGAGCCACAAATCTTGCTTTTAAAGCATTTCTAATGGTCTTAGAATAATCCAGTACTTTCCAAATTTAGCAAGTTCTGGACCTCAAATTGAAGGATAGTAAATTGCTAATCATCTGGGCCTGTGAAATTTAGTACATGTGTCTGTCTGTCTGTCTGTCTACATATATAAGTAAAGGTTATTTCGTTGCCCCTTTACCAACATTATTATCATGACTTAACTGATCAGTAGCAAAGCTGTTGATTGTTGATGTAGCAAGAAGTCAAGTTGAAAATAAACTGACTCCCAGAGACATATTCTGACATCAATAATTGCTTTAGAACTTATAGGAAACATACCATGCAAAATCTTTCATTTGAATTTTTCTTTCATTTAAAAAAAACCATAATCAATTACAAGTTCACTATAGTCCAGTGAAGATTTCCTACCATTTCTAAATAACATACATAGCAACTTACTTCTCCTTCACTGAATGTCTGAAGAGGTGGTTTAGAAACTGTTACTCTGGTTAAGTGCAGGGGTGCAAGCCAGCAATGCCAGCAGTCAGGAGACTGTGGCAGGAAAATCAACACAAGTTTGAGCACAGCTTGGGCTATGTGGTAAATTCAAGGCCAGCCTGGACTATATAGCT